>WXUD01000027.1:600000-820200 GCA_010015515.1 Trichoderma sp. TW21990_1
AAAAGGTGGTGTGAGAGGAAGAGATAGACGAATGTTGTTGTTGTTGTTTTTTTGCTCTGGAAAAGAGGGGGATGTAACGCTGTTTTAAACACTGATTCTTCGATGAAGCATCGAGCCCACACCGCATCCCTCAGGCCATACTTTGGACTAAATCTGTGACCTGGCGATGGTGGATAATTGGGCATGCGGGAGCGCTATTTTTCTCTACCCCGCAACTCAACTCTCAATTGCCCAGTTGCTGAAGACGAGGGCAGGGATTTGCAGTTATTACGGAGTGCTGGTGATGGGGTCACACAGAGATGCCATACGTACGTGGTTTGAAGGTCATTGGGCTGGGAGGCAAGGGGGATGGTGGTGTCGCGTGGCCGGAAAAACATGAGACAGGCGGCTTCTCTTGTGGTGTGAAGTAGTGGAATGCCGCCGAGGCACATGCTAGCAGACGATGCTCATTTCCAGGGCATCAATTACGGTCTGCCGGTTAGTATGTCGTGGAGCATGAGTTGCTAGAATGAGGCGTGAGGAGATGGACGGTGAGGCGGCATGACTTATGCATCCCAATTAAGGGGCGATGTTTGGTTTCGGTTCCAAGACATGGACCTTGTTTGAGGCGAGTACAACACAGCGCGCGTCTCAGAGAGGCTGGCGCCAATTGCAGAGGGCCACGCGAGTGGCTTGAGTGGAAAGATGCTAGAACAGGACATGGCTTGGCTGTGGGTGGATGGTGTTTTGGACACCAGGAACAGGATTCGTAGGTATGCGTGGAGATGGCTGGGCACTCCTCCATCTCCATAGGTACTGTAGATGACTCCATGCAGGAGAAAGGCTGAACATGTCACGTCGTGTTGTACTGTTGCTACTACGTACTTTGTATTATGTCGCTGCCTGTTTCTAGCATCGCCGTCTTCTTCGGAATGCCGTCATTCTTCAGTATGGCTGCCTGCTTTTAGTTTCCTTGATAAAATACAGGTAGACGACCAAGTTGGACTCGGAGAATCTCGGCAAGCAGACACACTCCATCTAGTGTCTGTCTTATGGAGATATGGAGGAGAATTTTCACTGTGCAATCCGGGTGCACAAGTCTCTGAATAGCTCTATTCACCGGCCCCGCGTATCGTCGGCCAGAGCGATCACACGCATGCAAGATCTGATGGCGAGCAAATCAAACGGTGAAATGGACACTCTGGAAAGGGAGAGTCTCCACCGCCAAGGGAGCGTTGACGAAACTGTACAGTACCGGTGCCCAGATATCCATTTTTTTCGTCTTTGGTCGATGAGGTTGGCCAACGACGGCTCCGGAATCCGGTAAGGCAGAAGCCGGGAGAAAGATTACCGGAACATGAATAATGTTTGTACTTGTCCTGTGCCAGGCACCCGCTTTCTGTACGGTAGGTACCTCTGCTGTAATGATAAGGTGCTAAATACCAAGGTGTGCTCCGTCAAAGAGAAAGAAAAAAAATACTAATGCGCAATGATGCGAGGCTACGGAGGCGCCGGAGCGACGCTGCATGGGCGCTTCGTATCAAGAAGGAAGAAAATAAGCAGGAATCAGGGTTTTCCTGCTGCACATAAATTAAATCGCGGGTACCGAAATTGAAGCGTCGTGGAATCACAAAACACACTCTTCCATCCCTGAACCGAACGGGCGGGTACGTACCGCCGCTTGTCAGCGCAGTGGCTGTGCTATCAGGAATCAACACTGAAGAGGCACAAAGCCACCGCGGAAAAAGCTCGGCCGACGGCACTCACGTCACTCGTCAGGCACCGCATCATTCGGCCGCGAATGCTCGACAAGCCACATTCAAGCCTTTGGCTCAACCGACTCCCCTCGCTCACTTCACTTCTTGTCACTTGCAGCACAAACCACGAGAGTGCTGGATTGCGGGAATTAGGCATCTGATGCTCGAATAAATCCTGTCGTCAGCCTTCTTCTCTCTTTTTCCCCCCCTTCATTTCTCTTTTCCCCCTCCTCCTGTGCCGTCTCTCCGTCTTTCACCATGGTAGGGCCGCTCGACTCCCCCCCGTCCTCCCTCATCCCCCCGCCAAAAAAAAGGTTTCGCCATCATTCTAACAGGCGTTTTTTTACTTCCTCTAGGGTATCTCGAGGCGTCCCAAGGACAAGGCCGCTCGCAATGCTCAGGCGGCGGGCGGCGGCATCGAAAAGCCCAAGAAGGCGACCTACGAGGTGATTAAGAAAAAGGAGATTGGTGTGTCAGACTTGACCCTGCTCAGCAAGGTCTCCAACGAGGCCATCAACGACAACCTCAAGAAGCGTTTCGAAGGCGCCGAGATCTACACATACATTGGCCATGTGCTGGTCTCCGTCAACCCCTTCCGGGACCTGGGCATCTACACCGACCAGGTCCTGGACAGCTACAAGGGCAAGAACCGTCTGGAGATGCCGCCGCACGTCTTTGCCATCGCCGAATCCGCATACTACAACATGAAGGCGTATAACGACAACCAGTGCGTCATCATTTCGGGCGAATCAGGAGCCGGCAAGACCGAGGCCGCCAAGCGCATCATGCAGTACATTGCGAGTGTCTCTGGTGAGCAGTCGGGCGACATCAAGAAGATCAAAGACATGGTGCTCGCAACCAATCCGCTGCTCGAGTCTTTCGGAAACGCAAAGACGCTACGAAACAACAACTCGTCGCGATTCGGAAAGTATCTCCAGCTCTACTTCAACTCTACCGGCGAGCCCGTCGGAGCCGACATTACAAACTACCTCCTTGAGAAGACGCGAGTTGTCGGGCAGATTACAAACGAGCGCAACTTTCACATTTTCTACCAGTTCACAAAAGCTGCGCCAAGCCAGTACCGCGAGATGTTTGGCATCCAGAAGCCCGAGACCTACCTTTATACAAGCCGTTCCAAGTGTTTCGACGTAGACGGCATAGACGATGTCGCGGAATTCCAGGATACGCTCAATGCCATGAAGATTATTGGACTGAGTCAATCGGAGCAGGATGAGATATTCCGCATGTTGGCCGCCATCCTGTGGATAGGCAATATTCGATTCCAGGAGGACCAGGGCGGATACGCCGAGGTGGTTGACAAATCTGTAGTCGACTTTGTGGCGTATCTGTTGCAGTGTACACCCGATGATGTGGTCAAGGGCATCACGATTCGCATTCTGACACCTCGAAACGGAGAGATTATTGAGTCGCCGGCGAACCCGGCTCAAGCAATGGCAACCCGTGACGCGTTGGCCAAGGCCATTTATAGCAACCTGTTTGACTGGATCGTAGAGCGCATCAACATCTCACTCAAGTCTAGACAGGCCACGACCAACACCATCGGCATCCTGGATATCTACGGCTTCGAGATTTTCGAGAACAACAGCTTCGAGCAGCTGTGCATCAACTATGTCAACGAAAAGCTCCAGCAGATCTTCATCCAGCTCACCTTGAAGGCTGAGCAGGAAGAGTACGCGCGAGAAAAGATCCACTGGACGCCGATCAAATACTTTGACAACAAGGTTGTGTGCGACCTGATTGAGCAGATTCGCCCGCCCGGAATTTTTTCTGCCATGAAGGATGCGACCAAGACGGCCCACGCAGATCCCGCCGCCTGTGACCGAACTTTCATGCAGAGCATCAACGGCATGTCACACGCTCACTTGATTCCCCGACAAGGCAACTTCATCATTAAGCACTACGCCGGTGATGTCGGCTACACTGTCGACGGTATCACGGACAAGAACAAGGACCAGTTGCTGAAGGGACTGCTCAACCTATTCCAGACCAGCACAAACTCATTCGTCCACACGCTGTTCCCTAACGAGGTCGATCAGGATAACCGAAAGCAGCCTCCCACAGCGGGAGATCGTATTCGCACATCGGCCAATCTTTTGGTCGATACACTCATGAAGTGCCAGCCATCATATATCCGAACGATTAAGCCCAACGAGAACAAGTCGCCTTCCGAGTACAACGGGCCCAACGTCCTGCATCAAATCAAGTATCTTGGTTTGCAAGAAAACGTCCGTATCCGAAGAGCTGGATTTGCCTACCGACAAGCCTTTGATAAGTTTGCCGATCGTTTCTTCCTGCTATCGCCGGCCACTTCCTACGCTGGTGAATACACATGGCAGGGCTCGGTCGAGGATGCCGTCAAGCAGATTCTCAAGGACACGAGTATCCCCAAGGAAGAGTGGCAAATGGGTGTGACAAAGGCCTTTATCAAGTCCCCCGAGACGTTGTTTGCGCTGGAACACATGAGAGACCGATACTGGCACAACATGGCCACTCGTATTCAGCGCATGTGGCGAGCCTACCTTGCCTACCGAGCCGAGTCGGCCACGAGAATACAGCGTTTCTGGCGAAAGAAGCGCACTGGCGCAGAGTACTTGCAGCTCCGTGACCAGGGCCACAAGGTTCTTCAAGGGCGAAAGGAGAGGCGGCGCATGAGTCTCCTCGGCTCTCGAAGGTTCCTAGGAGATTATCTCGGCATCAACGCCATGAACGGACCGGGTGCTCCTCTGCGACAGGCGGCCAATCTTGGCTCCAACGAGCGTGCCATCTTCTCGTGCCGTGGCGAGATTCTTGAAGCCAAGTTCGGTCGATCCAGTAAACCGAGCCCTCGCATTATAGTCATAACCAATGCCAAGTTTTACATCATCGCTCAGCTGCTCGTCCAGAACCAGCCGCAGATTCAGGTGGAAAAGGCCATTCCCTTGGGATCCATCAAGTTTATTGGTGCTTCTACGGCCCAAGATGACTGGTTCTCACTAGGAATCGGCTCTCCCCAGGAGCCAGATCCTCTCATGAACTGCATCTTCAAGACGGAGATGTTTACTCACATGCAGCGTGCCATGCCGGGAGGCTTCAACCTCAAAATCGCCGAGACGATTGAATATGCAAAGAAGCCAAACAAGATGCAGCAGGTCAAGGTTCTGAAGGACTCTCAGCAGCGAGCCGACTTTTACAAGAGTGCTACAATCCACACCCAGCCGGGACAGCCCCCCAACTCGGTATCGAAGCCGATGCCCAAGGCCAAGCCTGTGGCGGCACGGCCCATCACTCGAGGCAAGCTGATTAAGCCTGGTGGTCCGGGAGGAAGGCCGTCCAGAATCACCGGTAACCGCAATACCCAGCCGAGATCAACGGGCACTGGCACCAGGACAGTTCCTCCGCCACCTTCGGCTCTTGGCAGTGTATTATCGGTGTCATCGTCAGCATCGTCTAATGCTGGCCCGTCAGCAAGCACGAGCACACTGAGCTCCGTGTCTCATCAAATCCCTGTTATCGGAAATGCCAACAAGCCAGTGAGCCATGCCAGGACAGCCAGCGCAAGTGCTCGAGCTCCGCCACCACCTCCGGCTCCTCCAGCTCTGCCGGCTGCCAAGCCCAAGATCATGGCCAAGGTGTTATATGATTTCGCCGGCCAGAAGGAAAACGAACTGTCGATCAAGGCAGGCGACATGCTTGAGATTATCCAGAAGGAGAACAATGGTATGTATCATTCAGCCCCTTAACCCTTGACCCGTATTTTTATGATGTGATCTAACACCGTGACAGGTTGGTGGCTAGCAAAGAACGCTCAAGGCCAAGCCTGGGTGCCGGCAGCATATGTCGAAGAACAGGCAGCGCCCGCTCCTCGACACCCGCCGGCGCCGCCTTCAGCCAAGGCGAAACCCGTACCGCCGACGAAACGACCAGCAGCAGGTGGACGCAAGCCCGCCGACTTGGCGCAGAGAGACTCCGGAATGAGCCTCAACGGCACCGGTGGCGACAGCCGTAGCAGCACACCGACGCCCAGCCTGGGAGGCAGCTTAGCGGATGCTCTCCTGGCACGCAAAAACGCAATGAACCAAAAGAGAGACGATGAGACTGACGACTGGTGAACCACGCCCCGATTTTAGATATGCTTCACGATGTTGCTTGTCACAAGGCATTTTATACAGTTTAGTTGGGACTCTTCTTTTTTTTTTTTTTCATTCTGATTTTCTCTTTTTTCTTTCTCTTTCTGATTTTTTTTTCTACTTGCTTCTACATCAATATCATGCCTCAATGACTGGAAAAAAAAACCTTTTCTTTTTGGCGGACTTGTTGTATACACGATGTGTGCGAGAAATTTGGGCAACCATTGTGTCATACGGTCTTGAGTATAGATCTCGGAAGCGCGTGGTTGTATTTTACGGCGAGGGGAGAATAAAGGGGGGAGGGGATAAGGGGCCTTGAAATGCATGGGGCCTGGGATGCCATTTACATATATTTTAAAATGCTTGTTCTAGAAAAAATACAGTTTTTTTTATTTTATTTATAGTGCAATACCATTCTTTTAGAGGAGTGCTTTTATCTATTCCTGTCTTTTTTGCGTTTCGTCTTTTTCATGTTCATTATTCATCGTTGTAGGATGTTGCCCCCTTTCTACGCCGTAGCAGTTCTGCAATGGGGACATCTTCGTCGTGCAGTTCTACGTCTTCATCGACGCCATAGTCTCGGAGACGTTGGCCGTCACTGTTGAGCCAGCCGTCTCGGTAGCTTCCCTCGTCGCTATCAGGATCCCCATCTGAGCCGTACTCATCCACTTCTTCCAGCTCAGCCATTAGTCTGTTTCTCCTCTTCAAGTCGTCTTCCTGACGCCTCCTGAAAGCCTCCACCTGCTCCTCGGGACTCAGCCCGGCATCCTGCAGCTCCGTCTCGTAGTTGCGCCGCGACACCCCCCACTCCCTACCGGCGCGCCGGAGCTTCTCGGGGTCGGGAGGCGGCCACATGCCGAACCGGCGGTTGAAGCCGTTCTCGTCCCAGGTCCAGCCGGGGCCGGTGCCGGTCTTGCTGAGGCGGGGGTTGCCGGCGAGGGGCAGCAGCCACAGGAGCGGGTTGGCGGAGCCCATGGCCTGGGCCATGTTGGCGAAGAAGCCGACGTCGTAGGGGAACTCGACGGCCTCGAACCGCAGCTTCTCGCCGTCGGGGCCGGTCACGTCCCACCACTCCTTGCTGCCGCTGCGGATGTTGGCCTCGTGCCGGTCGACTTCCATCTCCTCGATCGTGGTGCGGTTGAGGATCCAGTTCTGCAGCGTCGTGATGAGCATCAGGCCCAGCGCGAGCGTCGTCACGGCCCAGATGATGGACGTCATGGCGAGCGAGATCAGGGCGAAGAGCGACGGCCCGAGATGGGCGGGCATGTGCCTCGTCTCCCACAGGGCGTAGAAGCGCAGCCAGAAGAACCAGCCCAGCGTCCACAGCGACGCGTTCGCGTAGACGAGGAAGCGCAGGAAGTGCGGGAACGTCGTCATGGACACGCAGTTTCGCGTCCAGGGGCAGTGGTGGTCCATCTTGGGGATGCATCTCCCGCAGTGCCGGCAGTGGTGCGCCCGCGGCGGCTTCGGCGCCTGGCACTTCTTGCACCAGCGGCCATCGGCGTCGAGCACCTGCTCCTCGAAGATGAAGCGGCCCGGGTCGACGGTGACGGCGCGGAAGTAGCTGAACCAGAGGCACAGCAGCAGCGTGTTGAAGACGGCGCTCTCGACGCGGGACAGAGGGCCGGGATCGAGTTCCGTGGTGTTGAAGACGAACTGCGAGAAGTAGCTGAGGAAGGCAATCAGCAGGCAGACGGCGGGCACGGCGAGGATCTCGGCGAAGGGCGCATCGCTGAATCCAGCCATGGCGGCGGCGGTGATGGTGACGAAAAAGAAGAAGAAGAAGCAGAAGCAGAAGAAGCAGCGCTGGATATACGAGACATGGCTGGCCGTTGGGAGATTCTGCCAGCTTACATGTACGGATAGTACTACTTGGACCGTGAATTGCTGTCGGAAGGGACGCGCGGAAGGGAGATATTATGTAAGCGCAGAAGTCCCCCTGAAACCTGCCCCCAAGGTGAGATTGAGGACGACGGCGAAATGCTCCGATAATACTGAGGTTTTGGAGATATTCTGCTGGGGATTTCTCGTCGCCACGAGGCCATTGGAGTGCAGCATAATGAGAGCTTCGTATTGCACTGCTTAGGCTGGAAATATTCGCAAAAGAAAGCAGGAGAAGAAAAGAAAGGACGTGCCGGTGTTTGGGGCCGAGCTGAGCTGGGAACATCAGCTTCGAGCCATGGCACGAATCCCAGCGGTGCAAGTCTCTGCGCTTTGGTATAGATGCCTCTCCCTCCACAGTGATGAACTCAGTTGCTGACGTCCTCTGCAGCAGTGTCTTGTCATTTGTCTACATTTCTCATTCATTGGAGCGCCATTCATTGACCGGCACGTCCACTCCTCCCTGCCCCTCTCATCAACACCACGATAAGCTAACCTCATCTCCCCTCCCCCAGAACGACCTCGGCTTTCGTCCTTGCTGGTATTGCTTTTGTCAGGCCTTATTTGCTACGGCCTCGGTTCCGCAGCAAAGTTCATCCCCGGCGCGGATGGCCGCTTCGTTTCCGGCACCGGCACCGGTAACGCCGGCGACGAGGCCGTCCTGGGCGTTACTTCGGACGAGGCGCTGCTCAAGGGATCCAGCGCCCATCTCCCCAATCGGCCCCGGAGATGGTCTCTCCCGGTCTTGGTCTTTACTATCGTTCTTCGCTTGGAAGTATTTCACTTGGTGAATAAACAGCAGCAATGTGCTACTCCAGGGCTCGAGGTACGATGACATCACTGAAGCATCAAGATGTGTTATTTTTATTTATTTATTTTTTTTTTTTGCTAACAAAATCTCTTGCTTCACGACAGTCGTTTCTCATTATATTCCTCATAGCATACGAAATCTTCTCCACGCGCCGCAGATGGGGTCTCCCCGCCTCCGCCCTCGAAGACGACGACCCCTGGCGCAGCATCTTCGACGACATCTGGGACTGGTTCAGCGGCCCCCGCGTCGTCATGTTCAACACCGTCGTCAGCGCCTTTGTCTTTTCTCTGGGGACTTTCTTGTCCATCTCGCAGGTTCGGAGATCGACGTACTTTTGCTTCCACCTCATCGATAGCCGCTTCAGGACTGTTTCGCTGCAGATGCTTGGCCTTGTGCTTGATGCCGCTATTATCGTCTTGCTGTGGCGGATGTTGGCGTGGGCGAGGACGATTAAGCTACGACTGCGGATCCTAAGCACCGTTTTGCTTCTATCTTCTGCCTCGGTGGGTTTAGTATGGGTGGTCAACACCATCTTTCGAGGCGCCCATAGCGTGAACGTCTCCTTTGGATCACTGTATGGGTTTGACGCAGTGGTTGATAGCTTCGCCTTTGCCTCTCTCGTCACATCATCCATGTTTTGGATATGCGAGACATCAACCATCACCCCCGTCGGTACCTTGACATTCTTGATAGGCATCTGGAGCTCGTGCGATAAGATTTTCCGCTACGGGGACTGGCTACACATATCACGAGTCGCTGCGCTAGGACCGCTATGGATGATTGTCACCGGCACCATTCTGTTCCTGTATCTCCACGACCTCCGCTCCGTCGTCTTCATCCGACGGATTCTGTTTGCGCTGCTTCTCCTGGCCCTCCTCGTGGGCACAACCATATTCATTCTTGTAAAGAAGCCCCAAACGTTCCACAACAACATCCATCCCGCCAACGACCTCGTCTACACAGCCCACGTCGAACACGACCGCTGGAAAGCGCAGGTAAGCGTCAGTACGACGCTCTCCACGGCTGTAACCGTCTACCAGGAGCGACACAACGGGAGGCCGCCGCCCCCCAACTTTGACGCATGGTACAAGTTCGCCGCGGATGACTCGGTCATCATCGACGACTTCCAGCAGATCGACCGAGACGTCGCCCCCTTCTGGAACGTCGCGCCCTCTGTGCTCCGCAAAAGAGCGGACGAGATGGCGGCGATGCCGGGCGTCGCAGCCATCACGGTCAAGGACGGAAAGGCCTCTCGGAGGGACACGGGCAGCGCTGACGACAACAAGGACCTCGACGAGCTGGTCGCCTTGATGGCAAAGTTCGCCCACCACCTGCCCGACATGGTACTGCCCATCAACCTGTCGCCCGCGCCCCGCGTGCTGCCGCCGTGGGAGGAGGCGAACTCCAAAAACAGGGCTGCGCAGCTCAGCTCCGTGGCTGACCTATTATCTCGGCGCTCGACAGACGAGGCGGGCAACGGCACCGCGCCAGCGGAGCACGACGAGGAAAAGGAATCCGAAAAGGAAGACGAAAAGGAAAAGGAGCCATTCCTCCTCCATCCTCCCGGCAGCACCGTATCGGCCAGTGCCTTTCGCCGCATGCAGGTCGAGGCCTGCTCCCCCCTATCGCGCAGCAGGACGAGGCCTCACTGGAACTTTATGGAGTTTTGCTGGCCGTGCGCAAAGGACCACTCCTTCGGCCAGCTCCTCGCCAAGTGGCAGCAGTCGCTGGACACCTGCTCGCAGCCCGACCTGCGTCTGCTGCACGGCTTCTCGCTGACGGACCCGGCGCGGCCGCCGCTCCGGCACCTGGCCCCCCTGTTCGGCGCCTCCAAGACGGACGAGTTCCGCGACATTGTCATACCGCTCCCCAAGACGAGGCTGGAGCAGCCCGACATCAAGTGGCAGTTTACACGAAGATACGATAGTCTGGTCTGGAGAGGCGTCATGGGGGAACACGCGCCCAATAGTCAGGCCCTGCGCGGAAGTCACAAATACCGCCTCCTGCACCTCGCCAGCGCGCCGTACGCGCGCGACGACGTAATCATGGTCCTCCCACGGCCCGGCGATCACGACACGTTCGGCTACGAGAGGGTGTCCGCCGTCGAGGCCAACGCCATCGTGCCCTTCAGCGTCGGCGTGACGGCGAACTCGACGGCCTGCGCCGCCCAGGGGTGCAAGCTGGTCGAAAAGGCCTACGGCATCCGCGACGACGCCACGGAGCCGCTGGAATACCGCTACGTGCTCCTGATGGACGAGGACGACGGCCCGCCGCAGCAGGTCCTTCGCACCCTGCGCTCAAACAGCCTGCCGCTGATATCAACAATCTTCCGCACGTGGTTCACCGAGCGGCTGATGCCGTGGCTGCACTTTGTCCCTATTGATCCCAGATTCCAGGCGCTTCACACGACGTTTGCCTACTTCTCGGGCACCGAGAGCCGGCCCAAGGTCAACGGCAGGGAGACGTCGATGCAGGGAAGAATGGCAGATGCTGAGTGGATCGTACAGCAGGGCCAGCGATGGGTATCAAAGGCTCTCCGGGAGAAGGATATGGAGATTTACCTGTTCCGGCTTCTGCTGGAATGGGGGCGGCTCATTGACGATCTGAGAGATGAGATTGGATTCCGCAAGGATGACAAGGGGGCGTTCCAGAACGACGCCTGGACCCGGCAACAAGGCGGGGGATAAAAGAGTAGGAATACATAGGATTGCCCATTTTTACGTATTTGATTTTTTTTTTCCCTAGGACGCCCGCGTTGGATTCAAATCAGAGTTAGATTGGGTTGGGATGCATCTGTCACATACAGTTGCACAGCAGATGTACAGTACAGCAGCTGCTGCGCTGCCGTGACCTGAAGAAGTGATACCCAGCGTGGATCCTTTCCATTCCAAGGCACGAATCCAGTTGGGCCAACTTGCACTCGCATGTCTCGCACGAGATGCGTTATTATTGGCCTGGGCCGAGCAATGGCCCTTCCGCTGTAGGATATATGAGCTGCATGACAAGAGGGGGGAAAGAAAAAAAAATTTACTACTAGTACGTGCCTCTACATACAGTATGCCACGCATGATGGCGGCTTCTCTTTTCCAGTGGTATATTGTAGAATGGCTCGGGATGCCACGTGCATGCAGAAGCGGTTGGACAGCAGAGCGAAATGAGTGAGGATTTTGCCGCCCCTTCATGCAGAGAAGCGTTTTGGGAAACGTGCTGTGACAGGGATGGGCGCTTGCGTGAGTGGGATGTGGTGGGATGTTGTTATCATGACTTTTCTTCTCTCTGGGAGGTGAATCCAAGGAGGCTGGGGGGTGGCGGTGGTGATACAGCACCATCTTCGTAACAAACACTGACCCTCTTTCCAAGGCGGTTGCAACCAGGATCGAATGAGGTAACATGGGCATGTACGAGGCGGGAAAATCCACAGGTCTGCGGTGTCCCGAGATTGTCGCCATTGAGTTGCAACCCAAGACATGTTTCGTGCGTTGTTCGGCAGTCACGCCTCCGGCAGAGTGACGTCTCCCCAGAAACCCATGGCCCGGCAAGTAAGCACGGCTGAGCATCAAAACAACACACATGCGGCGTTGGCAATGCGCGGCGCTTCCTATCCTGCAACCATTCTGCGTCTGTGGTGTCGTGTAAGACATGTGGTACCCCTTCCGAACTATTATTATCGCGCTAGTACCAAATACATCACCATCAACGAAATTCAATGGGCGTACATGAAAGATGCGGTGGGAGTCTCGCAGGGCGCTCGGTCTGTCAGCGGATTGGCTCGATGCAAAGTCCTTTGGGAGGGTTGCCGGTGAGGCGGATTGGACCAGGCAAATGGGGAGGAGAGTGGCGCGAGACTTTGAACTGACAGCGCTTTTAGGGGCGAGCCGGGCCGCCGGTCAAGTCTCGGACGTAGCATCGACGGCAGAAAGAGGCGCCCTTGACGATGCCTTGGCGTCATCAGTACCCAAAACGCTGGGGTAGCCGCAGCATCGTCCGATGTGCACCTTGTTGAGTTGACGTAGTAGGCACGAGGCTCAAAGTAGGCTCGGGAAGTAAACAACCTGGTGGCGTTGCCGTCACTGTACAGTAGTAGAGCTAGCGGGACGAGTCATGGGTATTAATCCGAAGGATAACAACAGCCTCAAAGTGCTCGAGGTACAGTACCTGGTTGTATAGGCGGACTTGAAGCCCAACATGGTGATATCGGCATGGGCTGTATTGATCCAAACGAGATGAAGACATTAATATGGAGCACCCAGTAGAAACTTGTTAGCGCCTCTACGGAGTGCGCTCCCGGCAACGTTACTCGCTGAAGCTCAACCAGTGGAGAACGAGAGCCCGACCGAAACTGATGTGCGCGCAGCCTAAACACTCCAGGGCTGCATATCCAAGGGAGGGGAGAGCTGAGGCAGCCGACATTGTGCTGCAACTCGAAGCGACATGATGCTGCAGGTGAATGGAGTAGTAGCATTAGGAGGAGGTGAGAGGATTTCTGCGGCAAGACGAGGACACACCTACCAAGGGCTACCAGGGTGCGGCCACCTCAGGTGAGAATCCTAGTTTCGGCTCCGTGCTGTCTCGTTGTCTTTGGTGAATCCCGTCTGTTTTGTTTGCTTGTCATGATGCCGGGGAGACGGATATACTGGTACTGGTAGAAGCTTCGGCCAGTTGTCGGTTTCATAACCGTGCAAGTGCATTAGCACGGGGTTTCAGCCGAGCATCCTCTTGGGATCAAAAGTCATTGCCAGCGGGATTTAGTCACCGCGCTGCTCGTTGATAAGGACGCAACCAGATCAGCCGGGCATTGGTTGTGAGACAATGCAGGGCATCCAAGTAGGTGGAAGGCGCTTTACGCGCAGTAATAGTACGCCGTGTGATTTGCCTGACCTTTTTCAGCCGCCCCGTTCTTGATGTGATTGGGCTCTTTTTTTTTTTTTTTTTTTTTTTTTCCTTTTTCCTCTGCTCCTTTTTTTTTTCCCTCCCAGCATCTTTCCTTTTTTTCCCGCCCTTGGTCAGCAGCAAACTTCCCTGCTTGGTGCAGTTTAGCAACATGCAGGGTCGTCCACAGCCAGAGGTAGTACTCCGTACTCCGTAATGGATTACATAGCATGTCCCTTGTGGGATCCCGGTCTGAGTGGCCTCTTGAGGAGAAGCTGGGTTTGGTAGGTGTATATCGGCAGTCCGGACTCCATACCTAGGCCGGTACAAAAGCATTAGTCTCCGCAGCAGCTATCGGCGAAAGAAGCGGTTCCGCGGCGGGTTGAAGCGCCCCTGCTGGAGGCCTTTTTGCGTTTCGCTGTTGAGATGGGTCTCTTCTTTCCCCCCTGACAAGTAACGTGAGGATATCTAGGCTATAAGGGAAGGGGAATGAAAAGGTTAAAGTTTTGAGTGTGACAGATTAGGGGATACAATACCAAGGCACGCCAACTGTGATCTTGGTGCCTGCCAGTAGCACAAAAGGCAGAGATCGCAAAAGATCGCAAAAGATCGCACTTTCCTCCCCCTGTGTACAGACAGTACTGTACGCGGGCTTTTAGCAAGTGATGGCGCTATTATGGACGTCACCTACCCAGTAGTACAGGTAGGTAGTACCTGTACTGGCAAGTACCTTTGTGCCTGCCTCTCGGAGCCGCTACCCACGGCTACGTGATCGGTACGGAACATTTGCGCTGGCCTGTGCGGCTGTGGTTCCCGCGCCTATGGATTTGGCCTCGGGGTACCTGGCGCTGGCCGGCATTCCGCCATCGGCCCTTGTACCCCGTGTACCCAGGATGTACTTGGTACAGCACAAGCAATACAGGCAATACAAGGAATACAAGGAACTGCGTACCGGCCGGACGTTAGCCCTCCCCTCCTTCCCCCAGATTCTCGCTTGCGCCCAAGCGCTGTTGCCAATGGATGGATCCCCGATCCATCAACAAAATTTTCTCTTCGGTGTGATCTGATGCAGCTACTGGCGCTGAGCTCCTGATCTGCAGGGCCCTTTTCCGTATCCTCCCCCCCGGTGGTTCTTTTTTCTTCTCCCGGGATTCTTTTCTTTTTACGATCCCCTCATTTCGCTGCCACATACGAAGCACACACACACTTGAAAGTGCTGCTAAGTACAGGTACTAACCTAGCAGTAGTACATGCTGTGTGTACAGTACTCCTCCTGCAGTATTCACGCCAGGCTGTCCCTCTCATATCTCTCTAATATATCCTTGTCTCTCCTCTGCTTTTTCCTGCCTTCTCCACCTGTATCTGTGTCGTCGCCGGCTGGATCTGATTCGTAGCCTTCAGTTTGCCCGTCCAACTCGACCATTGGACTCTGGCTGTCGTCTCGCCGCCCGACCCCAAGCCTCATGGCCATCCCTTACTTACCAACTTCCTTTTTGGTGACGTTGTTTGTGTCGTGCTAAAAGCCTCAGCGGTCTCTAGTCTCGCGGGCTTTAGCCTTAGCCCTACCTAGGTTTAATCCGGAGCAGCGCATCGAGCACGAGTAAGCGAGAGCGTATTCGCGATGCCGCCTCCAAGGAAAGGCTCCGTCTGTCTGTGCCCTGGACGGGCATCTGGTCTGATCCGGTCTACTTTGCGTTTATGCTGTGCTGTGCTGTGCTGCTGTGCTGTGCTGTGCCGCACAAGTCAACATCTTCAACACACTCCCACCACGGACCCGTGCCGTGATGTGATCCCTCCCGTCCTTCTGACGACGTTCAACTTACTCGCCTGATGGTGTGGTGGGCTTCCACTTCGATGGCCTGAGCCTTGACCTTGCTCTCAAACAGGCTTGGTCCTCCGAGCCCGCCACGACGCTGGATCCTGGTGCTAGATCCCGAGCAAACCCGCCTGCTCAGTCGAGTTGTTTTGCTCTGTGACCGATGTCCATGGTCCGGCTTGCAGGGATTGCAGGGATGTGGTTAAATGCTTCCGGTAGGCCATTGTCGTTATTATTAGCCCGTGCTGCCAGCAAATGTACTGGGCGGTACCGCATGCCGCGTAGTACTTGGCGTGGGAGCGCTTTAGGTACATGCAGTAGTACCTATAGTAGTACACATGGATGGCCACCCTGGTCACCCTCGCCTTGGGTATTGCAAGTACTGTATACCTGTGCAAGTTTGGGTACAGTATCATGTCCCAGACCGAAGCTCTTTTCATCCAACCTCGGCCCTTGTTCCAGCTTCACATCTGCCCAGCGACTCAAGCTGGCCTTGGCATCCCATCTCCGTGTTGTGGCGCCTCTCGCGACGTAAATTGAACGGCTTTGCGCCTGCGCTCAGGCCGCGTTTTGGGCCGCTGTTGCTGCAGTCATTTTCTCGTCTCGCCGGCTTCCTCTCCTCCCTGCCACCTTTTTGTTGGCTGCTGGACAAGACCCCGCGTTCCCGTTTGCGCCTCTTTTCTCCCTCCGACCTGTTTGCCATTTTTTTTTTTTTTTTTTTTTTTTTTTTTTTTTTTTTTAACCCCTTGAATTTTTTTTTTTTTTGGCGGGGTTGACTGGCTTTTAACGCGCCTTGCCACTACAGTACACGCTCACCTGCGCATACATACAAGCCGTCCGCTCAAAGTACAGATACGCGCAAAGCACAACGACGGGCCAAGCAAAGCCCCGGGGACAAGAGGGAGCGATTTTGCAGTCGCCGTTGGCCGATCAAGTATACCTGCCTATCTACCTACCTAGTAGTAGTATTTGTTGCCACTTTTCCAGCCTGCGTCGTCCCCTTTCCCGCCACCCTGTCCGCATCACATCACCATAAACACACGGCGCATCGCAGACCTTTGGTAGCTCGAGCTGTGGGTATTATACAGGCTCTCTCTGCCCTTCCCTCCCTTTGCCAGCCGTGTTGATTTCGCGAGACTAATTCGCCTGCAAGCCGCATCAGCTCCGCGCCACTCAAAGGGCCAAAAAAAACACTCCTGCATCCTGCAGCATCCGATTCAGTAGCTGTTGCCGAGCTCACACGGCTGTGCGAATCACAGTCACGGCAGCCCTTCTGCGCGGCGAGAGGCGGCCCATAAACCCCCGCCTCATCTCCGTCCTGCTGGCTCAGACTCTCTCACCACTTCGCTCTCTCACCTTTCTTCACCTCGCTTCACCGTGATCGCGCTGTCTGCTCCGGGCCCCGCCCCCCGCCAATAATGGGATTTTGATCGTCCGCGCCGGTCCGCCGTCCTACAGCCATGAACTCCGTCCACAGCCTGATAGACGCTCCAGCACCAGCCTCAGCCCAGGGCCCGGCCCAGCTTGGAGCCCAGGCTGGGCTTCACCTCCACGACCACGCTCAGGAGCAGTCTCAGCCGCACCATCAGCTGCACCGCCTAGCCTCGCCCACCCCGATCCCGGTGTCGGCTTCGGCCCCGGCCCCGGGCCCCATCGGCCTCTCGCTGTCTCCCTCGGCCGCGCCCGCGTCGGCGCCAACGCCTGTCCATACCCCGAGGCCAGACGACCTGCAGCAGAGACAGCTGCCGCCGCCCTCTACGCCGTCCATGGCGCACTATGCCTCCATTGCTTCGCCTCCTCTGAGACAGGATACTAGCTCGTCAATCTCAACTCAGGCCACCACGGCTACCCTGGCCTCTACAGAGACCAACAACACATCGTACAGTGCCGACACCTCCCCTAACCTGCACCAGTCCATTTTCTCCCTCAAGGATGGCTCCGACGTCTCTAACAGCCGTCGAACCAGCAGGAGACGTACCGGCCCCCTATCTCAACAGTCCAGAGAACGGGCCGCCCTGATCAGAAAGCTAGGAGCCTGCGTCGACTGCCGCCGCAGGAGAGTTGCCGTAAGTCGAGGCCCTCTCCCCCCTGCGCTCTACCCCGGCCAACATCTTGCGGCTGACATCGCTCCGCAGTGCCACCCAAGCCATCACAACATGACTTGGGAAGACGTGGTTAGCAAGTTTCACAGGTCGCACAGCCCGGCCGTCCAGGACATTGCTCCCTCCCTCGCCGCCGTTGGCCGGCCTCTCAGTCCCGCAACTCCCCTCAACGCCGTCCAGCCCATGTTCACTCATGACCCCCAGGAGATGGAGATTGATGCCGGCAACACCACGCCGAGCAACAACCACCATCAGCCTGGCCGTCCACCCCTCAGCGAGGCCCGCATTCGCACACCGCTGCCGACTGGCCCCAGGCTGGAGAAGTCGCTGTCTCTGCCGGGCATCGAGAGCCTCAAAAACGACATTCAAAGCAATGCCGCGCGCATGCTGTCTGCCACCACCCGCGGCCGCTACAACTCGGTGCAGGCTCTATTATTATTTTGGCAAGACGACGATGACGCGCTGTTGGTCCAGAGTGCAGTCAGAGAGCTAGCTGACGTCTTTGACAAGTACTATCACTATACGTTTCAAATGCAGACTATCCCCTCCTCTTCAGAAAGCTGCAAAAGCTCATGGAGGTGGCTGTCGCGAAAACTCAACGACTTTGCTGAGGAGCGCGATCAGCGTGACGTTTTGAAAATCGTCTACTATATAGGCTATACTTATCTCGACGGGAACCGTGACATGGTTTTGGCAAGGTAAGACCTTCGCGAGATAAATACCCGGCGTATGCGTTTGAGCTAACTGGCGTTTTCTTTTCTTCCCCCCCCTATTAGCTCAAAAGACCCCGAAAGAGCCTCGACAATCCGTTGGAGCGGCATTCAACAAATTCTCGAAGAGGCCTGCTCAGATACCCTCATCATCATGGATGCCGCATATTATCCCCCGGCCAGAATCGTACGGCAACAAGGCGTACTCGAAATTATTGCAGCTTCCTTGTCAGAAGATCACCTTATAGCTCTTGATCGCTGTGCTTTTACGTTGGCTCTCGCCGAGCAGCTACGCACACGGGCAGCGCGTCAGACGCCGCTCTCCGTGGTAGAACTGCACTCCATTCTCATGGCTCTTTACCCCAAGATGGCCCGAGACCGAACGCCCGAGAGAGAGATTATCACGAGCTTCCCCTCCCCGCTGCATACCATGATGTCTGGAAACTCGAGGCTACCTTCGATATTCCTCTCGCCTGTTCAGCAGAGTAGCCCGCTGCGAAGCAGCTTCTCCTACGAAAATAGCCCACAACTACACTTGGCTATCAAGCTAAACGACGACAACATCGATATCGACAGTTGGAACGAGTGGCTGCGCATGATGCCGGAAGGAATCAAGGACATCAAAGTCGACGGCCCGTTTCGGACAACTTTTAGGTAGTCGAAAGGGGGTTACTCATGCGCCATCTGTGGCACACGATTTGAGTGGCGGCTCAACGTGGCTTTTGCGCTGAACCCAGTGCGGCAATCCCACTGCTACATGTCTCATTTGTAGGCTTTGTTTCTATTTTGTTTATTTCAAACTTGGAGTTGCTCCGAACCTGGGTGGCTGGCGTATGGGGGGCTTTCCCCCCCTAACTATGCTCAAGAAGC
Source organism: Trichoderma sp. TW21990_1 (assembly GCA_010015515.1). NCBI lineage: Eukaryota > Fungi > Ascomycota > Sordariomycetes > Hypocreales > Hypocreaceae > Trichoderma > Trichoderma sp. TW21990_1. The sequence goes on from WXUD01000027.1 coordinate 618,923, forward strand.
GCGCGAACTCTCACATATACACACACCCTCTGATGAGTCAATGATTGAAACCTGCACATCATAACATTGTATAGCGAAGATTCGGGATTGGCAATAGCGGATTTTAAAAGAGTCATGTTGGTACTATCTAGTAGCTAGATGAAGAATTAAAAATAAAATAAAAAAAAAGTCTTGAGTAAATGAACGAAGCAGAGAAGCAGCCCGCTCAGTCATGATCTACTAACTGAATCTATGTCATTGATCGCCGCCCCGTCATACAGTATGCGTGATTATTTTTGTGTCGTGTATCTCGATTTCTGGGGAAATTGACATGGATAGGTACATACTAGGTAGTAGTACAAGCTGGACGATTTCGTACATACCTACAGTGATATCCTTTGGCGACTTTTCATGTGCATCTACGTATAGGTACGTGTTTGTATTAGACGGCTGGGTGGATCGCGTCGTTGCCCAGCAACCGGCATGCAGCACTCCACACTCCTGCACAACAAAAATGACCAGCCTCCACCACGCTCCCCTGCAGCATCAACATTCACCGCCCAGATCATGTCAACACTAAGTCCTTTTTGAACCGCGTCTTTTTGTCCATACCGGTAGCACTCCATCAGCATCACGCACGCAGAGGAGCAAACAGCCGCACCAGACACAATGCGCTCCCCACCCAAGCGCCTGACACGAGCCAGGGCCAAGGACCCCGAGCCGGCGGCGTCGAAACAAGCAAAAATCGTCACAGCTGCCGCAAAGGCGAAAGCATCCGTTTCATCGACCCTGACCGCGAACACGAAGAGCACGGCTGCTAAGAGAAAGACGAGGTCGGATGACGCGGATGAAGAGGAGCGCCAGGCATCACTGGCGAAGCGACCAAGGGGCCGCCCTCCTAAGAAGCCTGTTGAAGCAGAGGAAAGGGATATCGCCATGGCGGTGGCAGCATCAACGACGTCCAAAGTCTCTGAGCCGGCGCGAGGGCCACGAGCGAAGCCCATCCTGAGAAAGGGGCCTGCGGAGGCGGCAAAGGAGGAACCGATAGCTCCAAAGCCCGGGCGTGGCAGGCCGAGGAAGGTTGAATCGAAACCTGAGGAGGGCGAGAGCCGGCCCGGACCAGTTAAAAAGGCGACCCGTGGCCGGCCGCCAACGGTGATGAAGCCAGCCTCCTCGATGGCAACGACAGTGGCCAACAAGCCGCCAGTCAAAAAGGTGGTGAAATTCCGAGAGCCGGATAAGGAGAACGTGGAGCCGGCCGCAGTACCAAGGGAGCCTGTCACAACCGGCATGCGCGGTCGTCCAGCCCGGCGAGGCGGTGCTGCTGCTGCTGCTCGAAGTGCGCGACCGGCTGCAAAGGCCTCGAAGCCTCAAGCTGGGGCCAAGAAGCCACTGAGCCCCAAGAAGATTACACAACTGACTCTTTTGCGGGACGACTCTGAGGACGAGCTGGCATTGGAGAAGGTGTCTGCTAAGCCGTTGGCAAAGAGCCCAATCAAGCCTCCGTCTAAAAAATCCGAGCCTATTCCCGCTGAAATCGAGAATGTGGATACGACTATTGCTGTCAATGCCGTTATGTTCGACTTGCCAGAGATTAATTCCACGATTCTTGCATCGCCGGCTAGGAGGCCTATTTCACCGCCGCGAGATACGATAAAGTCTCCAGCCAAAAGAATGGCGATGCCCCCGCCTGGGTCTGCGTTAAAGTTGAGCAATGATCCAGTTGCCCAGACGCCGTTCAAAGCATCGACGCTTCTGCAATCAGCTGCCAAGCGACCCCAATCTCCCATCAAGCCCTTCATCTTCTCGGCCCAGAAAGAACAGCCGAGTGAGCCGACTATCAAGTTTTCCATGCTTCAGTCGCCAGCCAAGCGGGCGATGCCCGGCCTCAGATCGCGTTTGGACGCGCAGCCAGAACTCCCGATATTGGATGAGTCTCCTGTCAGAACCCCAACCCGTGCAACCAAATCTTCAAAATTCATGGTGGAAGAGGAGGACGAGGACGAGGATGAGGAGGACACTATTGAAATCCCTCAATTTTCCATGCGACAGTCTCCCGAATTGCCTTCCGAGGCCAACCCTGCTATGACAGAGGCTGAATTTGAAGCTGAAGCGGAAGTGGAGGCAGAGGAAGAGGCGGAGGAAGAGGCAGAGGAAGAGGTGGAGGAAGAGATAGAGGTGGAGGTGGAAGAGGAAGACAACAACGAGGAAGAGCCACTACAGGCGGAAACTCTGTCAGCCGATGAGGAAGAAGATGATGATATAGTCGAGGATAGCATCATTGTCGCAACGGGAGAAGAGCAAGTCGAGGATGAAGAGGCACCGGCCGAGGACGATGATGCCCAGTCAGAAGACACCATGGTCCTCGATGACCTTGACGCAGAAGCGAAGGAGCCTGTTGAATCTTCGTCAATGGGAGAGCCCCAGACAGCAAATCACTTCTATCAGCTTCGGCATAAAGACTTGGACCCTTGTCATGATTTGGGTTCAGCCTCCGATTCCGAAGACGATACGCTGCCGTTTGAAAGAATCACGGCCCCTCCATCTGCCAGCGAAGAGAGGACGCCAAGGACCCGAGCCAGCCGCAGTTCACTGAGGCAATCTCGCAGATCAACCTTGGGATTCACGGCTCTGTCTGACCAGCTCGGCTCCTGGTCGGCTGCAAGCCCCGTCAAAGGCGCTCATTCGACTGAAGCAGCCCAGCCAGAAAAGACCGGGGATGATGGCCTTGAATACGAGATCGAATCGTCAAACCAAGACACGCCCATGAAGAATGTTGCTTTCGGCAGCGACATGCTGTTGATGCAGCCCGAAGTCGCCATGCTGCCGGAGATGGAAAACGCTGTGGAAAGTATTGAGGGGCAGAACTCGGAGGAAGAAGCCATGCTCGCAGACGAGGATACGGCTCTGGCTCTAGAGACAAATGAAATGTCTCTGACCGATCCCAAGGAAGATGAGGATGCCTCCAATACTCGCCACTCTTGGGATGACAGCTTGTCGGATGCCAGCCAGGAATATGGAGATGAAAACCAGGTGCCGGTCGACGGTCCGGCGCCTAGATCGGAGCCTAAGGCAGCGCCACCGGTGACGCCCGTCTCTCGTCCGGTGACTCGGTCATTCAACACAACCACAAAGGTGCCGCTCAAACCAGCCGACGAGTCAACGTCAAGTCCGTTGAAAAAGAAGAGCTTCAGCGCCTCGCGAGCTGCTCCAAGGCGCCCGCCGCAGCCCAAACGGGGTGTCCCTGTTTTGTCTTATGCGGAGAAGCCGCGGAGGAGAAGCTCACGGAATTTCAGCACCATCTCCGAAGAGCTGGAGCCGGAGCGGAGCGTCGAAGAACCCCCCGCGACGCCGCCAGCAAAGATGGACATGTGGGCAAGCATTGGAACGCCGGGACGCACTCCTCGCAAGGACCTCAACCCCAGCCTTCTCCGCGGGGCCATTGTATTCGTAGATGTGCACACCAGCGAGGGCGCGGATGCCAGTGGCATCTTTGTGGAGCTGCTCACGCAGATGGGCGCCCGGTGCCCCCAGAAGTGGAACTGGAATCCCAGCAACTCCAGCAACGGCGAGTCGACCAAGGTGGGCATCACGCACGTCGTCTTCAAGGACGGCAGCAAGCGGACGCTGGAGAAGGTCAGAGAGGCCAAGGGCGTCGTCCAGTGCGTGGGCGTGAGCTGGGTTCTGGACTGCGAGCGCGACAATGTGTGGCTCGACGAATCGCCATACAACATCGACACCAGCAGCGTTCCTCGCGGGGGTGCCCGCCGCCGGAAGAGCATGGAACCAAGGACCATCTCCAACATGAATGGCAGCGCAGTCGACGGATCGTCCAAGGCGAGACGCGAGTCGGCGCCAGCTTCGCCCAAGACGCCCAATCGTAGGCAGAGCAGCATCTGGATTCACACGCCCTCGGACGGAGATGGAGATGAGGAGCCGGAGCCGAAGGAGGAGGAGGACATTGAGTGGTCCAAGCTCATTCTGACGCCCGTGCCCAAGACGCCGGCTCCGGAGACGATTATGAATTTTGCTACGGAGACGCCGTCGAATCTTGACGACGAGGAAGAGGACGAGAATGATGGGTCATTGGCGAGGGAAGAGCTGTTGACGCGAACATGCCCTCCCAAGGCGCAAAGATATGTCGAGCTTGGCGGTGGCATCCTGTCCGAGACACAGGATGACCATGTGCTGCTGCGGTTAATGGCTGCTCGACGAAAGAGCCTGCAGTTTGCTCCCAAGGTGGGCAGCCCCTTGGCCAAGATGTGGCAATGAGGCGGCGGAGGCCATGCCTTGTAGATGAAGAGGGTTTATTTCACCTAATATTTTTTTTGTTTCTTTTTTTTCCTTTTTTGATCCGGGCCCTTCCCCGGTGTGATGCTGCATTGGGAAAGGATATTACGGATAAAAGCTTGCATTGGCTAGTCGCTCACTTGGAAAGGGAAAAAAGGGAGTCTTTATGATGCACAGAAAGCATGGGATGGGATGGGATGTACATGGGACAGGCGGGACATGTGGCGTTTCGGGATAATGAGATGTCTGGCATGAGGCATTGTTTATACGAGGACAGATGTAGAATCAGTCACAATATTGATCTGAAACGTAATGGACATTGAAGTCAAGATTTTTTTGTGCTTGCTATTTACCTGTTGTGGTATGTTTTGGCTGTGAGGCGCTGCTGGTGATGATGTTGTGTGTTGGATGTTGCGTTGAAGGCGCTTGGTGGGGAGTAATTGTCTTGTTTGGAGTGTGTGTGTGTGTGTGTGTGTTTCCTTGTAACGCTGTCAAGGGGTTGAATTGTCGAATATAGAGTCGGTAGAAGGTGGTGTATGTTGGTTTGTCTCCCAGTGATATCGACCACCGTTCCCACGCAGCAACGACCGTATGCCCGATTTGCAAGCGTAGTCTCTTTCTTTCTTTCTTTTTTTTCCCCCCCATGTGAAGCATGTCATTTTATCCTCCTCCGCTCTCTTTTTTTTTTTTTTCTTCTTCCTTCTCCGTTCCTCAACCCCTCGCCCAAGCCCTCATCACGGCAACGGCATCCCCGTCATGCGCCTTAAGCAGCTCCGTCGCCCTCGCCTTTGCGACCTCCAGCTGGTCGACGACGAGCGCGACGTCGGCGGCATCGACCTTTACGTTCTTCTTGGCGGCGGCGGAGGCGCCGGGGGCGGCGTTGATTGCGCGCATCGCCTTGGAGACGGCTTCCTGGTCGAGCTTCGTGGGAGCCGGGGCGGAGGAGGGGGAGTCGGCTGGGGCGTCGAGGGCGGCGAGGGCGGAGGCGGCTTTGCGGTCTTCGGCGGATTGGGGGGGGAGGGGGGGGTGGTCTGAGGCGTCGGGGTTGGACATTTTGGAAGGGTGAGGGTGAGGTTGTTGTGATTTTTTTTTTTGGTGTTGAGGGTTTGTGAGAGATGGGTTTGGGGGGTAGGTACTGGATTTTTTGGGGGGGTAACTTGGTGGAGGGGCGGGAATGGTGTGTGGGTGGACGTACCCTGGAGGGAGATGATGAATTTCTTGGTAAGTATACGTTATGTGATGTGTCGATGCGGGATTGAGTGGTTTTGGATGGATGGATTGGGATAATTGGATTGATTTTTTAAGGATTTAATTGATATGTAGTAGTAGTTGTTTTAACATTTTAAATGGCAACATGTGATGCTGTATTTTGCTTATTGTTTCATCGACTTAGAGGAGCATAGCACTGTACCTGACTAAGGATCCTCTCCATCAGATTCACATTATGGAATAACTATCACGTCTGCTTCAACACTTGTATTTTGGCTAAAAAAAGACCAAGAATCCCGTCTCGTTCATTTTTCTCAAGATGTTACCGTACTGGATGCAGTTCGTCAAGACCCCTGTCACAGTAGAAATCACTCAAGCTACTAATAAAAGACAAGGTACGGAGCACGTAAACTGTCCGGCTCGTTTCATTACCATGCAAACTCTTCCCACACCGACTCGCCCAAGTACGTACCAACACAGTGTAATCACCAGAGCAGACCACCAGGGACCGGGGGGGGGGGGGGGAACTAAGCTTGGGGCGCAGGTTCGCGCGAGTTTCCCCTGTTAAAAAAAAAAAATGCAAACCTGGAAGAGATCAAAGCGCCTCCCCCCCCCCCTGGTGGCCATGTGTTGATGTAGTACTCTGTAGCAGCAGCGAAACTGGCAGAGACTCGGCATAATCTAGACATCCAGATAGAGCAAGCTGATGTCTCAGGGCCGGGGGCTTGTTTGTGTGCCCTTGTGCAAAAAGCTCCGAATGACAGGCGGGGGAGCGGCGATTCTAGAATCCATGTTTCAATCTACTACTATACTACCTAGTACTATACTAGTAGTAGTACTACTACAACAGTGCTTACAGGTCTGTTGGCTTTGATACTGCACTGCACTGCACTGCACTGCACTGCAAAACTCATGACTAGTTTCTGTCGTGATGCGGAGAGACGACTGACTCTATACGGGTATTATTCTCTAAAAGCTCAAATTCCATTTACTAGTACTCCGTATATTCCCCCCCCCTTCCCCCCTTCGCCGGGATCCTGCCCGTGGCTCCTGTCGTGACCTAAGGTATCTCTCTCTATATTATATGCATGTAGTTGTTTTGGCTCTCTCGCTAACCCATGCCGCTGTCGTTGCATGCAAGTCAGATTAGACTTTGACGCTTTTGCAACGCGGCAGAGACGACGCGGTGGGTATTTGACGGGAGCTTAGAGCGACTTTTTCTCGCCGTTATAGTAGTATATGCTTGCGCGGCAGATCTGCCACAGCTGGCTAGCGTCGAGAGGCCCGTATTGTACTGTACACAACGTTGATCGACATTTGGCTCCCCTTTTTCTTTTTTTTTTTCTTTTCTTTTTTCTCTCTTTTTTTTTTGGGGCGTGATTTTCCAGGTCATGACTCGAGCATTGACCCCTGTATTGTATTAGTGCTGTCCGGACGAGAGGGCCCTCTCTCGTAGTTCGGTTCCGGATTTTGTGGCTGGATTATGCGTCAAAGCCGTTCTGCTTCCACCCCAGAACTTGGCTCCGGCCAAACTCCCCCGGCGACTCAGCCCGATCGCTGGTGACCATGGTGACCTTGGTCTCCTTGAGGATGTGCTTGGCGCTCTCGCCGTCGCCGTCCGTGTCGCCGAGCTCGTGGAAGGTGTCCATGCGGATGTCTGACGGACGCACGCCCTGGTGGCCGCTCCTGGACGGCATGAACTTGTTGGCGGACGCAGAGCCGCTGGTGTTGCCGTTGGAGCTGCCGCCGAAGAAGGGCAGGGAGAGCAGCGGGCGGAGGGCGTGCAGCGAGCCGGCGATGATGCCGATGCCTTCTTCGACGATGGACCAGAGGCCGATCTTGCCGGTGCTGAACATGAATTCGGTGGGGTTGTCATATAGAGTTAGGTAACGCAGTCGGACGATTGTTGCGCAACTTGCACTGGTGAGGCGTTAGCCGCGGCAAAGCCAAGTGGGGGTAGTCTAATGGGTTTTGTTCAGGGGTGCAGGAAGAAGAGGAAGCAGATGGAGGAGGAGGAGAAGAAAAAGGGAAGAGGAAGAATCCTGAGACTTACAAAGCACCCATCCCGAGAATCACCGCCACCGACATCTTGACCCTGCTCTTCATCTGCACCCCGTACAGCAGCGCCGCGGGCAGAAACGCAAGCGTCCAGTCGGTGGTGATCTCGACGGCGGAAAAGAAGAAGCTGACGTCGCTGTTGAGCTGCAGGTTGCAAGTGCCGTACGTCGTCTCCCCCCACAGCGTCGTGATGGGATGGCAGATGTTGGAGATGCCGGCGATGAAGACGATGCAGGAGACGGCCGTGGCGAAGATGACGGTCCAGATGGTCCACTTGTAGCGACGGCGGGATTCGGCGATGCGGAGGAGGGTGACGGCGATGCTACACTTGATGAAGACGGTGCCGGAGGAGTAGAAGTACTCGGCGATGAAGAAGAGCTTTTTTTTTTTCTTGATGTCAATTTCGACTTGGCCATGGAGAGAGACGGAGAGAGCACCAACTTTTGTTCCTCGCATGATTTCTGGGGTAGGGATGACGGCTGCGAGTTGGCCGGATCCGAGATAACTGCAGGTGATACATAGGGAAGCCGTCACGGTAAAGAGAAGCTGAAGAAGCATTAGAAGGTGTATTTTGGGGGGGAGTTTGCAGAGGCTATTGAAAGCCAATTGATGTCTTAGTGGTGCACGTACGAGGCCTACAAGCATCAGGATATCGTCCCAGCCCGAGGATTTTCTCCAGAACCGCACGCCCATGCGGGCGACGAAGGTGAGCCATGTTAGCACGAGCAACACTATTGACGCCAAGAGCAGTTGGACGCCGTCCCCTGCTGGCTTGACCATGATGGAAAGGAGTTGAGCGCCGGTGTTAAAGGGGGCATGAAGAGGAGAGTTGCAGAGAAGGAAGAAGAAGAGGAGGAGTTGGTTGTAAAGAAAGAAAAGAAGAAGAAGAAGAAAGAAAAAAGAGTTGATTGTCAAGGGGGAAGACCGAAGCACTTGTAAAGACGTAAGAGTAATAGAACAAACTTGTCGAGAATAGGGTTGTACACGACTCTCTCTCACTCTCACAACTTTACCCGGTCAACTACTACTACAAGGTAGTCATAGTCTGTCACCTAGTTTACCGAAGTAGTATGAAGATCGGCAGAGGATGAGACCACGGCGAAGAGAAAAAAGCCGCTTGTCAATTCTTGCCTGGCCCCATGGCCGGGTCTTCATTACTCGAGCAATCATGCGGCCGTTCCACCCGGGGGGGGGACCAGCAGGGTCTGCCGATAGCTTGAGCGGATGCGGGCTAGGAAGCTTGTTGCATGATACTAGGTATAGTAGACCGACCTTTAATATACATAGCACCTTAGCACTTGCGTGCTAGCTGGGCGGCGTAGATTGCAGTAAACGTCGGTCTGTCGTCCCTCATCAGCGACAGTGAGGCTTGCTGTGACATGTGGGCACAAATGCCGAGGGCCAGTCGGGTTCTGCTGCATGTAGTATCATCCTCCGGACTCCGTACTCCGTACACAACTGCATAATACAGTAGGCCGATGGGGCAGCGGCCGGGGTGGAATGGTTTCACCTCCATGCCCCAGGGAAAGGGGGCCAGCACGAGTACGAGGAGCAGGTCGCGTACATGTACTGGCCGCTTCCTCTCTTTCTAATAATATCTGACCTGTCTGTTCTGCTCTGATCTGTCATATTCATTGTATCCTTTTCCTCCGACTCATTTGCCTGCGGTGCTCACAAGTCGTCCTTGGCCAACTTCCCAGCGAAATCTTTCCCCGTCCATTCTTATTCCTCAATCCATCCCACCACCATGGCTGAGTTTCTCATCAAGGACGAAGACCTGGCCAGCCTCAAGGGCAAGGTCGTTGTCATCACAGGTACGGCCCCGTCCACCATCTCTGCTGCCCGTCATCCGGCTTGAACTAGGGCTGACCCAAAAACTCCTTGGCCACTCACCGTAGGCGGCTCATCGGGCATCGGCCTCGCAACCGTCAACCTGCTGCTGTCATTGGGAGCGTCGGTGGTCAGCGGTGATGTCAACCCACCGGCCTCGGAGCCGGCAGAGGGCTTCCTGTTTGTGCGGACCGACGTGTCCAAGTGGCAGGACCTGAGTGCGCTGTTCAGCAAGGCGAAGCAGCACTTTGGCCGCATCGACAGCGTATTCGCCAACGCTGGCATCGGCCCCCGCGCCGACTACTTGTCTCTTGAGACGGATGCCGAGGGAAACCTGAAGGAGCCGTCACATGTGCTCTTGGATATCGGCTTGAGGGGCCTCATCAACACGACCACCCTCGCCGTTCACTACATCAAGGAGCAGCCCGAGGGCGGCAGCATCGTGCTCATGGGCTCCAGCACCGGGCTGCAGCCGCTTCGAGCTGTCGATTACAGTAAGTCGTGCTGCTGCTGATGGCGTCCGAACCCGTGTCATGCTGACTGGAAATCATGCAGCCACTGCCAAGCATGGCGTCCTGGGCTTCGGAAGAGGTTTTGCACGGCTCGCAGAGGTTGCGGGGCTTCCCATCCGCATCAACACGCTGACGCCATCGTGGACGACGAGCAACGTCCTGCCCGACCTCGAGGGCCTCATGAAGGGAATCTCGCACGTGCCGCAGCCCGCCTTGGTGGTTGCACGCGCTGCCGCCTATCTGATGGCCGACACATCCAGACAGGGAGACGTCATTTACGTCTCCGACGGCACGTACAAGGAGATTGAAAAGGCCGTGCTGCAGCCTGCCTACGAGACCATCAAGGGAGAGGGGAACCCGAGCGATGATGACGTCCTGAAGCGTCTTATGGCGCTGCCTGCCTAGTGATTTGGGGAGGAGATCTGGTACAGCCTGCTCCGTGGCAAGCTGTCGACCAGTCGTTTTGATATGGATAGCATACATGTAGCGTTTTACGTATATATGAGCACATGAGAAGCCAGCAATTGAATGAAGTGAATTTAAAGCACGCATCCTTGCACGCACACTTGCACAGGTATATGCTTTTTACGATATATAAATGAATAAGTTCTTACTGCATGAATTAGCACCTCTGCCGAATAAAAAGCCGTCACCAATCGTGCAACCCCCTTTCCACCGCCAGACACATTCAAAAAAAAAAAAAAAAAAAAAAAAAAAACCCATCTCGCAGCCAATCTCTCCCTCTCTCTCTCCCTCTCTCTCCCCGATCGCCTTTCCCCCAGCCCAAAGAATCGTTGGTGGCGCAAAGCAACAATAGGATGGATGCACCAAAAAGCAACTCGCTACTTTTTGCGTGGCAGAAAGCGGCTTCGCTTCTGATTCGCCAATGCAAGGATCGCCGTCGCTAAGAAAAAAAACGGCGGGAAGGGAAGGAGGAAAAAAAAAAAGAAAAAAAATCATTCGGTACGTACCCCGCTGGTTTGCTGCACGCTTTAACGTAATGCGACTGTGACTGATGTTTCCAACAATACAGCACTGACTCATATTCATCAAGTCCGACTTGTTGCAATACCAGACCAAGCAAAGCGGCGTGATATTATCGCTGGTATTCTTTTGCCTTTTTTGGGCTCTTCTGGGTTATTATTGCGTCTAACGAGGAAAAAAGAGTCGAGGGACTTGTGCAACGGGAAATAGTTTCTCTTCTTTTGCTGAGGCGCAACTCTTAAAAACTTGGACGAGAAGGACGATATACTCATCGACTCACCACTTGTCATTCGACCTCTCTCTTGCGCCTCTTCATCATCAGCATCATCTTCATCTTCATCATCGTCTTCATCATCAGCATCATCATCGTCTTCATCAGCAGCATCATCCGCCATGGCCCAGCAACCCTCGCCTCTCGCCGAGGCCTCCTCCCAGCCCTGGCATCCCTCAACCTGGCGCTCAAAGCCCATCAAGCAATCCCCCGCCTATCCCGACCAGTCCAAGCTCAAAAAGGCCGTTGCTGAGCTCGGCCGGATGCCTCCCCTGGTCCATCCCAACGAGATCAACACCCTGAAGGCCCACCTGCGCGAAGTCGCCCAGGGAAACGCCTTCTTGCTGCAGGGCGGCGACTGCGCCGAGCTGTTCGACTACTGCGAGCAGGGCGCCATTGAGTCCAAGATCAAGCTGCTGCTGCAGATGAGCCTCGTGCTCATCTGGGGCACCAACAAGCGCGTCGTGCGAATCGGCCGCATGGCCGGCCAGTATGCGAAGCCGCGGTCCAGCCCGACGGAGATTGTCAATGGCCGGGAGCTGCCCAGCTTCAGAGGCGACATTCTCAACGGCTACCATGTCGACGAGCGAGAGATTGACCCCAATCGCCTCATCAAGTGAGTTTCCTTTCCCTCCATCTGCCGTCTTCATCATCCTCCGTTGCTAACATGGTCCCCCACCCCCCCAAAAAGAGCGTACCACCACTCTGCCGCTACGCTCAACTACATCCGCACCTCTCTCTCCTCTGGCATTGCCGATCTTCACCGACCCCTCGACTGGGGGCTCGGCCATGTCCGCGACCCCGTTCTCAAGGAAAAGTACTCCAAAATCGCCTCCAGCATCCAGCAGACGCTGCGCTTCCTGCAGGTCATCAACGCCCGTCCCGGCGAGCTCGAGACTGTCGAGCTCTACACCAGCCACGAGGGCCTCCTGCTCGAGTATGAGCAGCCCCTGACCCGCCTCCTGGAGAAGCCCGTCCATCCCGGCGTCAGCAGGCCCGGCACTCCTCCCAGCTCCTCTCCCACCCTCAAACCCGCGGCCGGCGACGAGGCCAAGGAGTACTACGACACGTCGGCGCACTTTGTGTGGATTGGCGACCGCACGCGCCAGCTCGACCACGCCCACGTCGAGTTCTTCCGCGGCATCGCCAACCCCATCGGCATCAAGGTCGGCCCCTCCACCCCGGCCGGGGATCTCCTCGCCCTGCTCCGCGCCCTCAACCCCTCCCGCGAGCCCGGCAAGATCACGCTCATCACGCGCTACGGCGCCGGCAAGGTCGCCGACCTGCTCCCCAAGCACATCCGCGCCGTCGAGGACTCCGAGTACCGCAGCTGCGTCGTCTGGCAGTGCGACCCCATGCACGGCAACACCCTCTCCACCCCCGCCGGCATCAAGACCCGGCGCTTCAACGACATCTACAGCGAGCTCGAGCAGTCGCTCCGCATCCACAAGGAGCACGGCAGCTACCTCGGCGGCGTCCACCTCGAGCTTACCGGCGATGCCGTTACGGAGTGCCTCGGTGGCAGCGAGGGGCTGGACGAGGACGACCTTTCCACGAATTACACGTCCTTTTGCGACCCTCGGCTTAACGAGAAGCAGGCGCTTGAGCTGGCGTTTTTGGTGGCCGACCATTACTCCCGGGATCACAAGAAATGAAAGGGAGAAGAATGTGTATATAAGTTTGCATGCATTGTTTGAGCATGTCTATGAAAAGTGGATTTCTTTTCTCCTTTTTTCTTCTTCTTTTTTAAAAAATTGAAAAGATACGCAAGAGTGGGATGTAAAAATGAATAACGTTTTTGTATATAGTCAACCGGGAAAATGTACATGAGATGGAAACAAGATATCTTCACAGGACGATGACTTGATATCTACAACACAAACCGCACAACATTCAACATGATTTCAGTTCCAACAGCGCTCACTCTCTCGTGCTAGTATGCCAAGGCGAAACGACTTTCCCCCTTCTTCCAGGCCCACCGCTCGTCTCCCGGGCAAAAAAACACGAAATAAATATGGATATAGACAGGCTCATATATTTTCCTCCAGCGCAGATCCCCCACTTCAGTTCAAGTAAATCGTTTGCGCACCCTCAAAGGCATCCCCCTTTTCCAGCTTCTGCCACGTGCTGACCGCGCCGGCCTCCACGCAGACCATGTTCTTCCAGCCGTCCTTGGGCAGGAAATCGCTCATGCCGGCGGCCTTGTCGACCCAGGGGTTCCAAACGACGACGTCGTCGAGGTTGTCGCGGACGACGCGGAACTTTGCCGCGCCGCCGTCGGTGATGACGACGGGGTGTCCGGGGCCCTTGACGGGAGTGTACACGCGGTCGGTCTCGCCGGAGAAGGCGATGGGGTCGGAGGATTGGGTCTTGTCCTTGACGCCGTCGACCTTGTCGTGGAAGGGGGAGTCTTCGAGGCCGGTGACTTGGACGGAAGAGATGTCCTTTTTTTGCAAACCCGAGTTAGCTTTTTATCACCCCCTTTTCTTGATTTGTATATTCAGCATGTCGCAGTTTTTTTTACCTTTATCTTAAAATAAGTGTGCAAAAGAGTCTGGCACTCAAACGGCTCGTCGCCTTCGTTCGTCACCACCAGCGCCGTGCTCAGGCTCTCGGGGGCGAGCGTGACGCTGTACAAGAGGCCGAACTTGTAGGGCCACAGCTGGCGCGCGGCATCGTCGAGGTTCTCGGCGGACAGGCCAAAGTCGAGCTTAACGCTATTGGAGGACGACTCGTTGCTCGACTTGCCGAGGAACTCCCAGCGGGAGTTGCGGGCGAAGCCGTGCTGGGGGAGCTTGGAGGTGGCTTCGTGGTCGGGGGCGGTGCCGAAGACCTAAGAGGCAAATGGACGTATTAGACGAAATCTGATGTGAAATGGCTTCGTTGTATCCAAAATGGCAAGATATACATCTACAACTCCTCATCTGCCATTCCGGTGAAAGCAGGCGAGAGAGTAGAGCAGAGCAGAGGAACAAGAAAACGAAAAAAACATACCGGAAACACCAAAGGAATGCCTCCGCGCACAGCCTTTGTCCCGTCCAGCTTGGCCCCCTCGCTCAGCCACAGCTTCTCATCGCCGGCGGCATCCTTCCAGCTCAGCACGGTGGCGCCGTACAGGAGAATCTCGACGCTCTCGCCCGTGGGCAGGACGGCCGTGATGCGCGAGCTGCCGTCCGAGATGGTGACCTGGGCCTGAGGCAGCAGGCCGGGCGTCGCAGCTAGGGCCGACGGCTTGTTTGGGCGGTCCACCATGGCGATGCGATTGTGATTGCGATCGAGGCGTGGAGAGGAGGAACGCTCGGATCAGGAGCTGCGGCGGGTTGTTGGATGTTGGAGATTTGGCAAAAAGCAGACGATGAACTGGATCTAGATCAGCTGTCGTGTTAGCAGAATGACTGGGCTGGGACAGTTGAAGGCGTCGAGGAGATGCCAGAACAATATAAAAACAAGCAGCAGCAAGCTTACCGGTTACCTCAGCTCTTGTACCGTCTGAGGGCGGAAGCGCTTCAAAGCGGGATGAAGCTGAAGAGGATGGAATGGGCGAGTGACTGCATTGCATTGCTCCATCTGGCGGGGTAGCTGTTGCAGCGCTGCAATTACACCCCTCACCTCCACTTCAGGCCGGGCGTCTTGTACTCGGTACTTGGGTTGCTGCCAGATTTAGCTTGGAAGCAGTGCCGGGTAGAGGTACATGTACTTTCAACTCTGCGACGGAGACGAGTCGTGTAAGAGAACAGGCATTGCTGCTGCAACTTATGAAACATGAAACGCAGCCAGTGCAGCCGGCGATGCTTGCGGCACTGCCGAGATGCAGAAGAATCGCCATCGCCGAAAGTAGCTCCTCGTTCCCTGGGCAAAGAGACGCTCAGCAAGGGGGTACTATGGGTATCAGAGAATACGAATATAGCATCGGGAGTATACTACTACTAACGTAGGTGTGGTCAAGATCCGTCAGCACGCCCAAGACAACAGCAGCAATACTAGGCAGAAAGAATCTATACTGAGACGGGGCGCTGCGTGCATACAAACACACGCGCCGTCATCCTCTAATCCTATTCGTCTATCCTACCTGTGCCCGTTTAGATCTTTCAAAGGGTTGCACTCCTCTTTGACCATGAAATTCGTTGAACTAGTGGGTATATGTAGCCTTTATTCCTCATCGTGAAATGGCCAAAGGGGAGAAAGAGGGGGGAAAAGAAAGAAAAAAAAAAAAAAAACAGAAAAAGATGGGGGAGTTATCAGCCACTGCATATGTGTGTGTAATAAGAATGCTCAAAGACAAAGAGGTCAACGTGCAGCATGGCGTCTACACTCCATGTGATGCACCCTACTCGACACTCCGAGCATTCTCTTCGTCTACACCCGTAAACATGCCCTTGTTGGCATCGCTTCCCTCGCTCGTGCTGCCGTTGTGATGCTCGGCGTTGGCCTTTTCATCAATCACCTCAATAGGGATAAGCAGCTCGCCATTCTTGCCGTATCGCCGTGGCTCGACTTCTGCCTGGCGAATGACGTCGAATGCTCCGCGCCAGCCCTTTACATTTTGGAAGATGGAATCCATTTCTTCGAGAGAGCGGTAGGCCGTCTCGGGAAAGAAAAAGTAGACGCACGGGACGATAAAGGCGTTGAGAACGGCGAACACAACATACGTTTTCCACTTGATGTTTGTGAAAGACACAGGAGTGATCATGACCACCTATCAACCAGTGTTAGTCTTGCATCTCAATCCATGGAGTCTTGGCATATGCCAACGGCGGGAATCATACCAAAAAGTTAAAGATCCAATTGGAGGAAGTCGACAAAGCATTGGCCGGAGCACGGGTTCGTAGAGGAGTAGTCTCGGCCGGGTACAACCAGGTCATCCCCAGCCAACCAACAGCAAAGAAGGTGTTGAATACGAATAAGAAGGCGATGCCTGCAATCTGAAAAGGCTTCTCTGTTGGGCGCGAGTTCACGCCCGCCAGGATGGCCATGGTCGCGGCCTGGCCAACGGCACCAAAGAGCATGAGCTTGCGGCGTCCAACGCGCTCAACAAGGAAGACGGCGGGCCAGGAAGCAATAAAGTATTCCGTACCGTTGAGGGCCGCGAGAAGACGAGACATGAATGGAGACATGCCAAGGTCAGAGTAGATCTTGGCAGCATAGTATGTGATGAGATTAATGCCCGATATCTGCTGGAACATCTGATTGACATAGGCAATAATGGTTCGGTGGAGGGTGCGGTTATGGTCGTTTGCGAAAAGCTCGCCGTAGGTGCCCTTGCTCATCTCCAAAGCGGTCTCCTTGATGGCTTGGAACTCGTTCTCGACGTGCTTGTCTCGAATGTCGACGTCTGCTATCGCGGCGATAACCTCTCTGGCCTCGTCTTCACGACCCTTGAGAATGAGCCATCGAGGTGACTCAGGCAGGCCAAGGACAAATGCGAGAATGAAGATGCAAAAGACAATCTGGAAAGCAAGCGGGAATCGCCAGGCAACTGAGCCAGGGGCAAAAGACAGGCCAAGATCGATCCAGTAGGAAATCATGATGCCGCCCGTGATGAGGGCACCCTCAATCATGACGAGTTTTCCTCTCTTGTGGGCAGAGCATGTTTCGGACTGCCACATGGGAACCGTAGATGTGTTGCCACCATTGCCGAGACCTGTTATAATACGACCAATGATGAAATGCTCTAGTCTGAAAGCGGAGGCTTGCAAGATGGCACCAATAACCATGATGGAAGTACCGAGGAAGATCATGCGCCGACGACCGAGAGGATTACCAATGAAGATGGTGATGATGGCACCGAGAAAGCATCCCAGATTGTATGATGCCACGGCAATGCCCTGGTAGGTGGAACGTTTGGACGCATCGGCGTCATCAAGAGCGGCTCCTGGGTTGATGATGGGAAATTGGTTAAGGAAGACGGGGAGAGTCAGGATACCGCCCATGACACCCTGATCTGCGATTTGTCAGTTCATGATGGATGACGATGTTACACCAGAATAATCGGACTTACCATAGCCGAAAAGGAGAAAGTCACAGCCAGCAATGGTGCCGATGGCCCAGTTCAGGGCTTGGCCTCTGAGACCAAAGTATTTCTTCATGATGACGACTTTGTTAGTCTCTCTTCTTCTGCTGCTGCCTCCCTTTGCTGAATCTCGAATTGCCTCCGTTCTCGTAGGTAGGAAGACTAGAAGAAGGAAGTGGATGGAGATGGCAGGCCGACAAGAGCAAGATCAGCACCACGGATGAGGGAGCTATCGCGGCCTTTTAAGTCATATCGCGTTGCCAGAGTCGGTATGCAGCAAGCCGGGCCACTGACACGCCGGGTCGGAGTACAAGATGAAGATGGAGGGCTCCGCCAGACACCAGAAAACTGGAGACTCCCAGATCGTCCATGGCCGTTCCCGTCAACCCTTGCAGCAGGTGGTGAAGGTGCCGTAACAATCAAGCAGACCGAATGGACCCCCCTTTGGCCCAAGATAGTTGGCCGCCTCGTCGTTGTCCAGGGTGTGTACTGTAATGTACATGCGGCAACGTGCGAGTAGCGTATATTCTCCAAGTCCGTATTTGCTGTGGGATGAGGAATTGGAGGCCAATAGCGTGGAGAAAGAAAAGAAGCCGATCTTTGTCTAGCAGAACAAGTACAAAGTAGTTTGAGTTTTCCCAAGGCTGGATTTGGACATTGCAGAAACCCCCACCGCCTTGCACGTGAGGGAGCACCTCTAGATGCCATTTCCTCTAGTTGAACCCCTTACCCAAGTTGGGCATTTTTTACCTCTACAACATTCAAAGATATCCCATCACATAGACAAAAGATGAGAATACTTCTCGTTCACAACAGTCAACACTGTGCGGCGGATAGCCTGAATTACCGTCTTCGTCGTCTTGGCCCTTGTCCGCTAACAGCTCTAGTGCTTTGCCGTGCAGGAAAGCCCACTAAAAGTTCCCCGTCAGCTATACCGGCCAAATCGTATAAGTCGAAACCAGATGGATGCCAACTCGCACAGTGTAGTTCGTTATAGGAAGTACATGCGGTGGTGTGTGGTCAAACTATTAGGCGGCGCGTTCCGATTTGCTGCTGTCGCAAGATGAAGCCATCCCGAAATCGAATCACTATTGCCCAGCCAGTTGGCGGAGAAAGAAAAGCCACAAATCTGGTGATGCTCCAGGCACAACCGCTCTGGAGAAACGTGGGGAAAGCGACGTCACCCGCCGAATCAGATTCATGCTTAATAGTTCGGATGGTGGATCTCGGTGGGAAACGGTTTCCCTGGCACGCGCTTTGAACAAGGGGATTATGAAGAGAAACGCTATGGTAACGAGGGCTTGCTAGGAGTCAGTCGAATGGCGGCATCGAGAAGACATTCGCGGCCGGTGGCGCTCACCAGGTGGGAAACCCGATTTCCTCTGTTTGGCCTAATGTCCTGCTAGTCTCGTCTTTAAAGTCGTTCCGGTAAGCCAGCGAGCTGACCTTGGTATGCGGGAACCGGGTCAGCAAGACAAAAACGAAAAGGGTGCTGCATCGGAGAAAAACTAGGCACATCTTGTCCCAAGCGCTAGCTGATCGAAGCATGATTGATGCTAGCCCTTGAAATCATGTCTTGGTGGTGTGCAGAGTATTGTCAACGACGAGCTTCGACGCCTTCTAGGTCACTTCACGATGCTCTGTGGATGCTCGGCTCAATCAATGACTATATCAACCGGCATCAGAAACTCAACATCCGGCTGCTTTAGGTCATCATCACGGTGAGAAACATTACAGAAATCCGGGGGAGGGTCCATCGCATCAGTCTCGACTCTTCTTCCCCGCGTCCTAAAATCTCGCCCTTCTTCATCTCGCGTGCTCCCCCGGAAACCCCCCCAGATTTCCCCAGACGCAGCATTGAAGCTATCCCGCCCCCTTTCCTCCCTCTGGAAATACCCAAAGAAGCGATCCGAGGCACACATGGCAGTGCCAAACCTGGGGTAAATTGGGTCTGACTGCTAGCCTGCCGCGGCCAAAGCGGCCAGGGAGCAGCTTCAACAGCGCAGGTCCAGACTGTTCTACTGTATTGCATACTAATCTAGGTTTTTTGCAATCTCACGATGGTTGTCAGCCTCGTAGGAGAGGTTGACCGATCCAAGGTTCGGGAACTCCGTATTTCCAAAACCCAAACATGGCATGAGCGGGTGAATTCGAGGTACTATCATCGACCGCTCTTCCAGGTTCATGTTCCGAGGGTCCACATCAAGCTCCGTTGGCCAAGATGCGCTCAGTTATCACTAACCATTCCTTTTTTTGACGTCATTTGTTGCGACGATCCGGATCCCAAACAGCTGATCCAAGTTTCTTTTTTCTTGTCCTGCACCATGAACAAGCCTTGGTCGCTCGTGTGCCTTTGCATTACGCGTATACTCTCGAAACTCTCGAACAGCACTTACAATGCATTCACTTATGCCTGAAGTAGCGGCGAATCAACAGGGCCCATGCAGAGAATACGAATGAATTGGTAGCTGGATGGCCAATTGGGTGTATGAACTCAGAGTTTGTTAGCGGCTCTCCTCCCTCATCATATGTGAGCACAGCTGCGAGACGACATGCCGCTTCGGATTCCCTTCTCCGAAAGCGAAGATGCTGGCCACCATCACGAACCAACATCCAATTCATCTAACCAATCTGATTGCATCTTCGGCCATCCAGCCACAGCACAAGTCCTCGCTACGCCCGCTTCTCCCGTATCCCGTAACCCCAAGTTAACCTCCCAACCGCCACAATTCCATCCCTGCCAAAACCACCAAAACCAACCCCCGTAATTTTTCAACCCAAAAATGGATCTGCCGGCATACTGTAAGCGCTTCTTCCAAGAACGGCCGTGTGTGTGTGTGTGCCTCGGGATTTAGCTCCCAAACACACAGTGCATGCACGGCCAACGTCGCCCTCGGGCTTCCTGTTTGGGGCATCCGAGAGCTCAAACATCCTGGACGCGGCTCTTGGTTTTTCAGGTTCGGCCGGGCTGGACCCTGTTTTTGCTCGTCATGGTGATGTCGGCCGAGAGTCTCGTAGCTTGTGCATGCTGTAACATGCTGTAGGATTCTAATCCTGTCGCGAAAATTGGATGGATGGGCAATACGGGGGGGGGGGGGTATTAGAGATGGGGATGTTTGGAGAATTGTTGCGAGTTTCACTTGACCGACTTTATAACGTGTGTATGCACAATATGTTCAAGCCGGCACATTTCCATGTAGCCGCTCCCATCATGAATTCTATCTACCATGTAAACATCCCCTACCTTTCCAGCACACAAAATCAAAACATCCGGTATCCATACAGCCCAATCCATACAACCAACCAGTCCAAGCTCCAAAAAAAGGAGGAAAAAAAAAAGTTATATAACAAACCATGCGTAAAAAAAAAGTAAAATGAAACAATAAAACATCTTCGACGCCGTACGATGCACCATTCGCATTTCTATGCATGTCGTAATGATTTCGTCCCTCCTCATGATCTAAGTGCTGTCCCTTCCTCGTCTTTCTGCTTCAAAGAGCTCTCGCTTCAGATCCATCAACATGTCCTCCATCTTGTACACTTCACTTCGAGGCAGCGCCAACTGGCGTAGCTGTTCCAGACTGGTCTGTAACGTTTCCATAATCGTCAGGGTCTTTGCCTTCTTTTCTTCTTCTGCACGTGCCGGCTCGCTTTCCGCTTCGTCTACCACCGTAGCATTCGCATCTGCATCTGCAGCCGCATCCGCCTCGACGTCCATATTCCCCGGCGGTTGCTGCGGCTCATCCATGGTGCTGGGCATGTCTTCTTCTGCATCCCTGTTTGCTTCCTGGCTCTCGGCCGCCGCATCAGATTCCTTCTCCAACTGTGACACCACCTCGTCGTCCGTGTCCCCGCCCCGCCGCTTCTTGTTCCGCTTGCTGGATCGTTTCTGCGAACCATTGGTCTTGTCTTCTCGTTGACGCTGCTGGCGTTGTCTTCGAGCACCTCCCCTAGTCTCCACACCTATGGGCTCAGGTTCGTTCTCGCTCATCACCACCGTTTCGACTTCCTTTGCAGCTTCGGATCGTTGCTTCTTCGAACGGCTCTCGCTTTGCCGAGACCCTGATCGCTTCCTCTTTCTTTTGCTTCCGCCGCCCTCGCCGTCACCAAGAGATCTTGCAGGGGTGGAGGGAATGATTGCAGGAGTGGCGCGCTTAGCTGCCCTGCGAGTCCTTGGGGGCGATGGCTGCCGAGGTTCTTCGGACTGCACGCTGGTGCGTTCATCAGAGCTGTCCTCAGCCCCGGCCTTTTCTTGTAAACCAACGCCGCCACCCGATTCGAGTTCATCCGCAAGTTTCATCATTCGGCTCTCGTCTCCCTCACTGAGGGCAAATGAAGTGTCATTAGCCTTTGGGAAGGGAGGCTTTTCAGGGCTGCTCCTAGCATCAACAAACTCGTCATCTCCCGACCTTGGACTTTCCTCTACAGCGGCAGCATCACGTAACAGCCGTTTCTTGGTTGGGGTTTCGGGAAGCCGTGGTGGTTCTGGCGAGGAGGAAATATTCCTATCCGACAGATCCGTGAGGTCCGATGATGATGATTCTCCTTCTCTAAAACTGGAGGGAATAACGTCCTTCGACCTAGTACCAAAGCCTTTAGCTTCTGTTACTGCCTCGTCGTCGATCTTCCCGGCTGGCTTCTCTCCCGGTAATTGAACCTCTGGTATTGCCTCCTGATCACCAGGGGCCGGCGAGCCTGGAGGTGATGAAAACTCCCAGCTATCCAGTGTGCTGATAATCCTAGAGCGAGACTTGATTTCTGAGAGTAGTGGATATGGCCGCGGTATGGGAGGCGATGATGGGGGATCGGTATCGTCCACGTGTACAGGTTGGCCACGCCTAGGAGTTGGTGTTGAGGTGACCAGGTTATCGTAGGACGCAGCACGACGTGGAGTTGTGTCTCCCGCTTGGTTGTCAGTGGCCGATGTTTGAACCGGTTTGGGTGAGTCTTCCTTAGGGGGAGGCGGAGAACTTGTTCGCATATCCACGTAGATATTTTCATTTTCACGTTGCCTTTCCCGAACTTCTCTTTGTCTCTCCGTGAGATGCTGGGAACCATCTTCCGGAGCTGGAGATGATGCAACAAGAGTAAATTGGACCTGAGAATTATCGTGGCGGAGTCTAGGAGTGCTGGTCCGCTTTGCTGATTTTGCGCGGCTTGCCGTAGGAGTGTCTTCCATGCGACGTTTCCGAGTCGACATCCGGGTCGCTGCCTTTCTACTTTCTGGCTCTGCGTCCAAACGAGATGAATCCGGCGAGAGCGCAACAAGACTTGCTTCATCTAGCAGCCGATTGGGGGGAGGAGCCTGAGCACCGAATGCACCGCCAACCTTCCCAGCTTCCCCCGATTCCATAAGCTGTTGTTTCCTTGACCCGGCATCCGAAGCGACCGATTTTAAGCTGTCTGAGCAAGACAACTGCTCCTCGTCCTTGGCAAGCACATTCCACAGGTCTATCGTCTTGTCAACAATAGTGGGGAGCTTGCTCTTGAACGCAGAAGTTAGAAGCGGTTCCATTTGGTCAAATTCGTCCTTTGTCAGTTGTCCTCGCCCTGCAAGTTCCATCGTTATTCGATCCCAAGCATGAATGAGCTATTACCAATTAGTCCAATTGCATAACAGTAGGTTGCTATTGTGTGATGTATTCTTACAGCCTTTGAGAGCAGTGTCTCTTCGCCATGTTCGTAGCATGACTTATTGTCCTCAATCCACAAGCAAAGGCCAGTCTGGATATTCGTCAAGGGCTTGACACCCAGTTGAGGAAGGCATCTGACCAAAAAGCCTTCAATGCTCCCAATCAAGGGTACAATCTCAGTATTGGAGTCGAATAGAGAAATCTTGTGGTAGAAAGTTTCCAGAGCCTGATTACCGAGTTTATACAGGTTGTCAAACGGATCCAGTGAACCTGCTCGCGCGGCTGTCAGGGAAGTTCCCCATAACCGCTGCCGAGCAGTACTCAGAGCAGTTCGGTCACGGGGAAGCTTGGCAGCGTCGAAAAGCGCTTGGATTGCTTTGAGAGAGGTTGGAGATGGGGATTCTGTGCTGTCATTTTCAATACAGATGAGCAGGGCTTTCGCTAGGGGTTCGATAACGACGAGAGCACGCCCGGCATCGCCGAGCTGCTGCACTACGTTTTCGGAGAGTCGCTCAAATAGCGAGAACCAACGGTCTAACGGGAGCTGAGGATATCCGACGAGTCCGCGTTCAAGCAAAGAAGTAACATCTCGATACTTTGGTCCTAGCATTTTACTGCTGCCCGTCAAGTTGGATGTAGTTTCGTCATTGTCAAGAGATAGAGACAAGGTTTGTGCGGCCAACAGCCACGGTCCATACGGAGATGGCGATTCTCTAGGCAATAGTTGCAGCAACTCGTGTACTAGCTCTAGGCGGGATTTTGTCGCTCTGCCGTGGAAAAACGGCTCGAACACGCAAAGGAAAAAGTCAGACAAGGCCTCGTCATCAGTACCACCCACAGGAACAGAAGAGAGCATGGAGAAGAGGTGATGTAGAGGGGTCCGAATGATTCCTGGGGAGCTTGATCGGCTCTGATTCTGTGATGGTGTTGCGATGGATTCAAAAGTGCTGCCTACTGTCATGGCGAGTTTCTTTTCTGTAAAGGGAAGTACGCCGAGTGCCTTGACGAGGATATCGATAAAGTTCTTGACGCTTGACAGAAACGCTGGGGCATGTGAGCTACTACCTGAAGGTATTCCCGCTAGCCATATCTTGGACAACAGGCCAAATGCATGGGCAAAGAAGTTGGCAGTATCTTCCGACACTTTGATATCCTTTGCTGATGCCGCAGCCACTGACCCAACCAAGGCATGCCACAAACGAAATATCAAAGAGTCTTTATTGGCCAAATCAAGAAACCTTTTCTCCAAAAGAGGACCAACCGTTCGAAAGACTTTGTCGCAGTTTCGCCTCACCCATTTCGAGTCCAAGGGTGGGAGTTCATCTGGGTTTGCCGGCGGTGTCTCCATGATACGGTCTTGTCTCCACATGCGAGGAGTGGCCACATCCATGAGATTCGCCAAGATACGTCCAGCCTGCATCAGACAATCTCCCGGGATTTCGGGCTTGCCATCTAGACTGATAAGTTGTGATAAAACTGGCTCAACGGCAACGTCCCATATTGAATCAGTGGAGAACTTGTCATTCCCTGGGGCGAACGCATAATAGTAGAGATTGCATATACCACCAATGACTGTCCTCTGAAGCTTCACAGCTTCATCCAACTGCCTGGGGTTTGCCCGTCTCCGTAGTTGACTCAGGAGAGGCTGGCACAGAGTTCCCAGTATCTTTGGGGTGGTTTTGCTATCAGCCAAGGTAAGATAGATGTACCGATTCCAGGCAAAGTTTGCTTCCTGTTTCGTAGATGGATCTGCCATGTTGAAGGCAGATTGGGCTAGAGTCAGCCAAGGGCCATAGTATTGCCACCTCTCCAGGGGGCACCGCATGAAAAGAATGATGGCACTCCATATCTGCGGTACAGCTGAGGCGCTTGATCTGTCCTTGAGCATCTCCTGCAGCCTGTGAATATAAAACTCGATATATGTTTGATCGTCATTCGTTGTTTGAAATATTTCACTGGTTTTCCGCATAAGCTGCTTCTCGGACCGGAGAGCAAACCCAGCTTCCGTTGCAAGGCTGATTGCCTGAGCCCGAATATCCTTGACGGTACTCAGCATATCCGAGAGCATATCCTTGAGCCAGTTTGAATGAGTGACCATATGCAAGCGCGCCTGTTTGACAAGGCGCTTGTAGATGTGTATCCGACTCATGACAATACTCTTGCCTTTGAGGTGACCCTCTATCTGATGCAGCGCTGTCACCAATCGTCCCACCCGGTCAGACGTCATCACCTTGGGCGAAAAGTTTTGAAAGGCAACGACTTGCATCAGATGCCGCACAACGTCCTTGGGGGTGCTGGCATCCTCAAATGCACGAATAGAGTGGTCGATGATGAATATTCCAAAGTCGGAGGTGAGGGTCGAGGCAATGGCAGGAAAGTGAAGAAAGGTGGCGAGAAGTGTCAGGGCGTGGTTAATTAGCGAGGAATCGAGAGCCCCGGTGTCGTTTTTGGATGTGATATCGCGCTGAATAAACTGCATGAACAGGCTCATCTTGTCTTGCAAGGCAACTCGATCGGGGAGGTTGTTGGAGGCTTTCAACGCCCTGGAGAGCACCATGTATGCATCGAGCTTCGAATCTCGGTCGGAGCCGGCCAGTTGCTTTATCGTCGAGTCCAACATTTCGATTATGTTGGGTTGGCCAACAACCAAATCAAAATCACCACCAGACGACAGCGTGCGTGGGTTCGGAGAAGGGGACGGTTTGAGAATGCCCTTGATGGGCTTGGACGTGGGCGAAGGAACAGAGAGAGGTGACGACTTGTGCAGTTTTTCGATTGACCGGTAGTCAATTGGATCCTTGTAATCGGTATGTGCTGACCAGACAACCGTCTTCCTTGCCCGGCTTGACATCAACTTGGAGTCGGGCACATCGGTCGACGTTGGAGTGTTGGCGGCTGGCGGCGTCTGGAGGCTGTCCTGGGGGTCGGACGGAGAAGCGCGGGTGAGGATAGTCTTGACCGACAAGTCGCCCTCCTTTCCCGCCTCCCTTGGCGGCGTCGGCGGTCGCGGCGGCAGCGATTCGAGGTTGGATGCTGGAGCCGGAGCTGGTGAAGATGCCATGGCTGCGACGCAGCGGGCGATCTAGACAGCAGTGAATCTGCCAGAGGAGAAGCGCGGCCCACTCGACATTGGGATGTGGCAGAGGCTGTTTCGAGGAGGAGAAATCGAGGAGAAGCCAGGCTGGAGCTCAACAGGGGGATGCGATACGGGAAAAGTCGTCACAAACGCCGTCTGGCTGCCATCACGGCCGTGGATGCGATCAATGAGCTGGGAGGAGGTACGGAGTACGGAGTGACCCGGCCCATAATTTTTGCCGAAATCAATTAAGCAAAACGCGACCACGCCTCGACACGCGTTTTAGCGCTGCCCCCCACTGTAAGTTGGCAGCAGCCCGCTGAATCGAGCGCTGTAAGTGCTGCCCTGGCCCGTGCCCTTCAGGCGAGTGTCCGCTCCAATTTCCACCTATCCAGTGTCTTACAGGTACAAGCGGTTTGGCGTCTCCTTGGGCGCTGTTGCATGTACCCGGCAGCTCGCCTATCGCCCATCTCCGCAATTCCATTGCCACCGACGGAGCCGCTGATTCATCGCCGCCAATCGCAGCACGAAGAAGAGAGCTGTCCAGTTCCATGGGATGAGATGCATGGAAGAATCACAGTTGACAGCCAATATTGGTCCTGGAAATCGGCTGAAACCCTGGTTTTCGCTTTCGGCAGGCTATGCCCGTCATCTCATGAGCGCATGTCCGCTTCAATATCCAGGCACCTACCATCTTATTAATCTCATAGCCCTTGCGCCGGCTCTCATGACTTTTCCCGACAATCATCAGACCTACATCGTCGTTGCTTCGCCTTTCGCATCTCTTCTTCCCTCATCCAACTCTTGATCGCAGCCTGCTCACCTCT
Organism: Trichoderma sp. TW21990_1; assembly: GCA_010015515.1. Taxonomy (NCBI): domain Eukaryota; kingdom Fungi; phylum Ascomycota; class Sordariomycetes; order Hypocreales; family Hypocreaceae; genus Trichoderma; species Trichoderma sp. TW21990_1. Next base: position 645,602 of record WXUD01000027.1, read on the forward strand.
CATCATCCCCTATTACGCCATACGGCACACCTGCCCTCTGGTGGCGACCAGTCAGAATCCGGCTCTATACCTAGTACTAGTTTGCAGCAGCCGAATCATTTGACCCAACCCTTTTTCTTGCTTGCGTTTTTCCTTTTTCCTTTTTCTTTTAGAATCCCTCGACCTTTTTACGCGCAATCCGACTCAATCCGACTTCTTTTCTCTTTCATGTTCCCTAGGCATCTTTAGTTCGACCCGTTTTCGCCATGTCTGGTATCCAGCTGGGCACGGCAACTGGCCCTGGTGAGTCCATTTAGCAGTCGCGAAAGACTCAAAAGACATGGCCGTAGCTAAGCCTATCCAGCAAAACTCAAGGCAGTGACTGAGTTGGTTAATAAGCTCACCGAGGATCTTGATAAAGCCTCACTTCTTCCCAAAGGTTTGTCGATGCCAGCATCCTTGTTAGGTTTGTCGCAACCCTTTATTGACTGTCCCTCAGACAGAGATGAGGCTCTGGAGGAACTGAAAATATATGGTCGAGACCCCCGGAATGCAGATCCTATCTTTACCAAAGAGGTTAGTGGTTGGGAGGCATGGGTTGCTGTACACGATGGTGCAAGGCTGACATCTACAAGGGCATCTCTATGCTTTTACGACATGGATTCAACAGCCCATCTGGTGACACTGCTCGAGCTGCCTTGAGAGTTTTGGCTAACTCGATGCTGTTGAAACCTGAAACAAGGCGGATGCTCGTGGACCAAGGTTTCGCCATAAAGGCCTGCGAGGGACTTCAAACTGACAACTGGGATAACGAGTTTCTCACGTCACGCATTCTGTTGCTTTCTACCTACGGTACGAAGGAGCATTTGGCTAATCTGATTACCGAACACCAGCTCGCCAATAATATCACAGAGAATCTCGGCCGGCATGCCAAGCTTGCAGCTACCAAGCCCGTACAGCCGCAGCCCATGGAGGATATGGCGCTCGCCGAGATTCTAAAGCTACTGTTTAATGTCACTCACTTCTGCAAGGATGAAGCCTCTCGATTCAGCTCAGCGGTACCGCACATTATTGAATTATTCTGGAAACAAGACATTCCAGCATCTAAGCCGTTGGAGTCACCTTTCGGACCATTGGTCAACACTCTGATCAATCTGGATCTCTCCACGGCCACAAGCCAAGCAGCCATCTTCCCAAGCTCTGAACCCAACAAAGTCGCTGCTAGACTGATTTCTCTACTTGATTCGGCAATGGCAAATTACGGTGATAATGACCTCGAAGTCACCGTCACCCCTTTAATCAGCACGATGCTCAAGGTCCATGAGAGTGCGCCCAGCCCAGTGCGCCAGTATATTAACAGCAAGCTGCTGCCAACCGCAGAGGACCGACAATCAGTTCTTGGGAAAGGCAAGACGCTGTCTGCAAGATTACTGAAAAATTCGACCAACCCAATGGCTCCCGCCCTACGAGATGCCATCTCCCACCTCCTCTTCCATCTCTCAGACAAAGATGCATCGAAATTCGTGGAGAATGTCGGATATGGGTTTGCTTCTGGCTTTTTATTCCAGAATAATGTACCAATCCCCGGGAATGCTTCAACGAATTTCAATGCAGGCGACTCTACAGGTGCTCAGAGACTTGTAAATCCCATTACGGGCCAATTCCTTGATCAAGAAAAGGTTGCGCAGATGCCGCCAATGAGTGAAGATGAGAAACTACGCGAGGCAGAGAGATTATTCGTGCTTTTCGAACGGTAAGGTCTCTCGCTCATAAAATGCCATTGAGTAACTAACAGTTGGCCGTTAGACTTAAGAAGAACGGCGTCATCGATATCGAGAATCCCGTCGCTCAGGCAATGCGAGAAGGGAAATTCCGTGATCTTGGCGATGATGAGGTGGAGGAGCTTGACTGAGCGTGCCGCAAATCATCTAATATACGTATACCCAGTTGTTATCCGTTGCATAAACATGTTTTAGGGCATAGTATTGAAGTTCTAGAGTGCGAGCGGCAGGGTTTTGGTATACCTACATAGACGAGCAGACGTTTGACCTAATGCAAAGTCCCTTCCTAGTAGCATAAACACAGACGACTAATATATCCTTTTATTTACCCCCAATTGAAGAGAGAGAGAGAGAGAGAGAGAGAGAGAGAGAGAGAGAGAGAGAGAGAGATTCAAGGTCAATTCGCTTTAATTGCTTCCAAGTCCGGCTACAATTAACCGGCAGCCTCCGCGATCAGATGCCTCGTGTCTATCCACCAACTGGGGAATAGGCATTGCCGCTAGGAGGGGGCTACATACATTATATACCCAGCACACTAGCGATAATATTATAAGTTCCATGGCCAGATTCAGAGGGAACACATGGTATCTACCTGGTTCTTTAAGCGTTCGCTACTGTCTTCCTGTGTAGCTTTGAGATGAGCCCTCATAGGGGGAGTATCGAAGGTCCCACGTGACCACATACTTCAGATGAAATGACATTGCTCCAAGCCGCACCACCTAAAACCCATCTGCAACCACAAGAACACTCGACGCGTTTTCTCCTCCCCCATCCACCTCTTCCAGGCATATCGGCCACGTTTGCGCCAAAGTTTACTCACCGGGTCGCGTTCTTTTAGGCATTTCCACGACTTAAACAGCCATGCCGCGGTTATATGATGACCCCGAAAACACGGAGCCAATGGAAGTTATGGCCCAGTAAGAAGCGCGTAATTTTCGAATTTGTTTTTGATGATCGGGAGCTGATATTTTAATGTTTGTCTAGACTCTTCGAAGAGGCTAATTCGGGCGCGCCCAGTCAACAGATGTCGCCGCCAAACCGGCCCCATTCACCGCCAGCAGAGGCCCAGATTTCAGCGGCCAATCGGTTCGCCTCACTGGTTCGCTCTCCAGTTTCGCCAGCATTTAAATCAGCCAGATCTTCGACGCGCTCTTCCTTAGCCAGGCAGAGTAATGACTTGGGGGATAAGGTGAAGAGTCCAGTGCAACCCAAGGATGGCAATGAAGGTGGAGAGCCATCCCCAGTCCCCGCTGAGCCAAAGCAGTCGAAAAGACTTCGATCGGCGCCTGTCCAAACCAGGGCTATTAAAAAAGCTGCATCTCCTGTGAAGCGGGAGCTACGTCCTAAAGGAAAGGTCGACGCGAAAGGCGCAGTTCGAAAAGCCGGACGGCCAGCCAGAACTGTGACGGCGACGGCGACGGCGCAGCGCAGAGGTAGGCCCGCGAGGAAAGTAAAGGAAACTAAAGCCACCGTAAGTGCTAAAGAGGGCCGGAAGGAGTGGGAGGTGGAGAAGATTGTCGACTCGAGGATTGAAGAGGAAACATTGGAGCATTTCTTCAGGGTCAAGTGGAAGGGCTTCAGCGACAAGGATAACACGTGGGAGCCAAAGAAGAACCTGGCCAATTGCAAGAGTTTGGTCGAAGCCTATGAGAAGAAAGCAGGAAAACAATAATGAAGGCATGCAGGTAGGCCTTTTCCCGAAAAAGTGGCCTCGAGAGAGGTGGTATCTCTGGTTGAGGGTATATAGCGGTTTTCCTATGTTTGTCGTCTCTCCCTCCTTTGGCGTAAGAGCTATCATATGGCCCATGAATGAGGATGAGATCCATCCCCTTTTACCTAGGGATAGCTAGCCGTTTTTATTTTCATTTCATCGATAAAATTCACTGGTTGCAGACCGGAGAGTGTCGACATTTCGACTTTGCAAGATGAAGCCTCAATCCCAGGCAGCATCAAACAAGCAAGCAAACACTGCATCACCAGAACGGGTCCTATGAGAGCGTTTGTAAATCGCATGGATCTTCTTTCCATCACTTGGTACCCTCTATTCACAAGTTGAATTAGCAAGGCGGACTTTCAACCAATTAGCTTGCGACCTTAGCTCAGCTGGGAGAGCGTCAGACTGAAGTTCCAACTTCAATCTCCTGATATCTGAAGGTCGTGTGTTCGATCCACACAGGTCGCATGGCATATATTTTTGGACTTTTTGGGGAGATTGCACTCTTATCATTGGAATCATGTCCCTTGGGTCAATCTTCAATTGTTTTTGCCTTTCCTTTCCAATGTTTCTTTTCTTTTTCGTGGGAAGCGAAAGAGGCAGCGCAAAGGAGAAGAACCAACTGCTAAGATAGCCTCTCGGAGCTCAAGGTGATGTGCCGCTGTTACTAGACATAAAACCAAATGGACTCAATTCACCAATTGCATTTTTCTAGCGGAAGAGACGGCCAGAAGCCATGGTATTCTTACGAAAGCGTGTTTCAACCCTACTCGGAACTCTTAGTAGCCGTATAATAATCGTATTATCTCTATTGTTTCCATGTCCTAACTCCCTATTCTAGGTCGTTTCCTCGTCTAAAATAGCCAAACGCCAGTGCCTAATAGCGAGTATAATAGATGGCGATGTATACAAACGCGCAAGTTCACAAGTTGACTCATTATCCCCAGAGACTCGGTAAGCACACCTAATAGCCCGATTCCTCAGCCGGAGAACGTCCATTTTCGCCCCAGATCCATCTATTTCAACCTCTTTTCAAACACTCGATAATCCACAGGTCCACTCAGCAGTGGCGCCAGGGCAGGGTAATCATCTGCAAAGTCTGCCAGCCTCACCATCTGGAATCCCAGTCTCATATACCATGCCTGCATCCTCGTCTTGAGCGGATGGGCGTAGCTCGTTGGAAACAGGATATCCAGCCCGAGCGTGGTGCAGCCCAGCGATAGGCAGTAGTCCTCGACAAACTTGAACATCTCGCGGCCCAGTCCAAGTCCCTGGTATGTCTTATCCAGAGTGAGCATCCCCAAGGTGCACATCGAGTCCGAGATCCGCTTGACGCACACGCATCCCACCAGCTGGCCCTTTTGAAGAATCCCCTCGCCGTCGGGTGTCAACGTGGGAGAGGCGAGATAGGCGAGGGCTAGCTGGCCTTTGCGGATGAAATCTGCAACTTCGGCGTTCGAGGTGCGAACGAAGCCATCATTCCAGATGCCGACCTCTGCTTCAATGAATACCAGATTCACCAGCTTTGTGACGGCAGAGATTTCAGCGAGATTGTCGGCCGCCGCAGCAGGAGGGAACTCGATGAGGAGGCGAGGCGAGCCAGGGGTGGCCTCTGTGTCGTTGGCGAGAACTGAAGGGCTCATGGCGAAAGGGGAGCTGGCGTTTGAGGTTTGCTTTGTTCCAATCTTTGACCGCTCCCTCGCGTTGGATCTTTGCCTCGTCGAACACGCACCGTTAGTCATCTGACACATAATAGTAGTAATCCCATGAAATGTTTGTGTAACGGCAACGCGAATCTGTTGCTAGCGCTGCCGGTGCTAGGGCGCCATCTCGGCTGGGGTCCAGCGGGAGAGACTAGAGATTAGAGGCGGCTCTGGGGAAGGGCGCTGCTGATGATGCCCATCTAAATTTGGTGGGATCGGCATGATGAGCAGGTGATGCGGTATCGACGGTGGAAAATGTTGCTGGTGCATTTCGTGGCGATACCATCATTCTCAGCCTTGCGGCAGATGCCAGTAGTAGTGACGACCTCACAGCAGATGCACAACAACCCAACACTCGTCTTTTCTGTAAACCAGGGACAATGCAAGGTACTCTGTACTATACAAAATAAATAATACAAATCCTCAATTGGATGCATGCACGTCGATATAGTAAACCATCATCATCGCCTCTGCCACAATTTTTTTTTTCTCTTGTAGGCCACCCTGCGCGGTTGCTGACATTGAGTCAAACACGCAGCTGGTGCCTGACTAGGCACAGCCGATTGCCGCTAATCACGGCGCCTCTCTCGCTGCCTTTTCTCATCTACTCGCTCCATCTCCCTTCTTCCCTCTCCCATTCTCTCAGCATCACATCGCGCATAAAACTCCCTTCTTTCAGACACCCAGCGTTTTATACATTCACTCCTTTATCCTACATCTAATTTCTCTCTTACATCTAATTTCTCTCTTTTTCTACACACCCGTCTCTCCCACCTTCGCCCGCCATGTCGCTCCCAGTCCGCCCAGTGGCTATTCCCATTTCGTTTCTCATGCCCTCAGGCGGCCATCAGCCTGAGCCTATTCAGAGCTCTGAGGAATATGTTCAGCACCTCCAAAGCCTGGCTCATTTTAATTCCGATCTGCAAAAGGCCGGCTATGTCATGCAACAGCTGTCGCGAGACTATCTGGACCGCAAGCGACGGTGTTTTCAATGCAATCGCCGTGAGTGCTTCACAACTACAAATACATAGTCACACACATATAAGAGCTGACATAATATATCAAGATCTTCCTCACAAGTTGAAAAAAACCAACTGGTTGCCAAAGACGCCAGTTCAAAAAGGCGGAAATAATGACGACGACAACGAAGACAACGACGACGACAACGGTAATGATGACCCTGGCCAACGCACCAACCATTCTGGCCAAGGAGATCCATCCAAGAGAGTAAAGAAGCCAGTCTTGCACTGCAAGTACCATCCTGGAAGGGTCATCCAAAGGGTTTGTCTCTTTCCCTTTTTCTCTTCCCTTCATCCCTGCCCCTTTCATATGAGTAAGATGGCGAAGCTCACATCAACGGTGGTAGAGATGGACCTGCTGCAATGGCATCCCCGGTTCGCCTCCGTGTCAGGGCAAGGAAGATCATACGCCAAAGGTCTATGCCGCCGGTGAGCTGGAACAGGAATGGAAATACTTCCACACACCAAACTTTCACCACAGGGGCGCTCCTGCAATCGCTGTCGTCATCGACTGCGAAATGGGAACCGCTTCAACGGGAGAATCCGAGCTGATCCGCGTTTCTGCCGTTGACTACTTCTCGGGCAAAGTCCTGCTCGATAAACTTGTGTATCCTGATGTTAAGATGATTCATTTCAACACAAGGTTCTCGGGAGTCACGAGACAAGATATGGAGAACGCACGGCGCACGCGATCATGCCTAATGGGCCGCTCCAATGCTAGAATGGCCCTCTGGGAGTTTATCGGCCCCGATACCATAGTCGTCGGTCACGGCGCCAACTCTGATTTCACCTCGTTGCGCTGGATTCACCCAGTCATTATCGATACGTACTTGATCGAAAAAGCAAACAGGCCTCCCGAGGAGGACAAGAAGGACGAGAAGGACAAGCAAGAAGAACAAACTCCCGAGACCCCGAATAGCGACCAACAGCCCCAAAACGAGGAAGCAAGCACTCAACAAGGGCCCGATGGAAAGGCTCCCACAGCGCCAAAGCAGAAAGGAGGTCTATCGCTGAAAGCACTAGCGAAGGAGAGGCTTGGGCGAGACATCCAACTCAAGGGCCACGGACACGACAGCGTCGAGGATTCGATTGCAGCGCGGGACATCCTGCACTGGAACATCTGCAACGTCCTTAAGTCGTTGTAAATTACCCCCAACAAGCGATCAAATGCATCGTGGCTTCTATTTTTTTTTTTTTTTTTTTTCCCCAGTACAGCGTGGAATCTTATCGAACCAATAGGCAAGGCAATTTCATCGCCCAAGGGAGCCATTACGCAAATGAATATACTATACACCAACCAACATGCACGCTCCGTACGTATACGCATGCTATTCACGGTCCGGGAAATATAAACATGGGCTCCCAGTGGTGCGAGATACACGTGCGCAAACGGCAAGGCAGACCATCCTAGCCGACATCGAGTAGGATTATGTAAATACGACATCTCAACTACGCGTTTTACCGTTTTGCCTTTTTGTTAAGCCAGAAAGGCCCAATGATACATATACATAGTACTATCACCCCTAGATGCTAGATAGCGAACGCTACATATCATAAGTCATGCCTTATTTTGCATCACATTCGTCCATGTTACTCCATATGATCACCTGCCTAGCTCTCGGCCTTACTAGAATCCACAGCAGCACACGCTCCAGTGTATATATTTTCTACCCTCAACTTCCACCAACGCAACAGCCTGCTGCATCTTGGATGTATCCTAGAAACTCTGCTCGCGTATCAACAGCCTGGTTTTATGTGCTTCCCGTATATCTTCTGCCCTCCATCATCATTGGCATTGTCTTCCTTCACAAGATCCATCAACGGTCAGTTGTCGGTCATCGCAGCATCCTCTTCTCCCGGCTCCTTCCTCATCTGATACGACATTACGGCCCAAAGCGTTCGCATGGCAGCAATTCGCTGCTCCGTATCAAACAGGTCGAACCACTGACTTCTCCATCCTTGTACTCTACCCCAGCTGCGCTGTGTTACATCCGGGTCAGGAGAGCCGCCGAGAACCTCTAGGAGACGGTCGGGCACTCGCACTCGGAGAATGGACATATGGTGGAAAATGGAGCTAATCACGAAAACATCATCATAATCGACGCCCTTCTGCCTGCCAACTGCTTCGTAGCGAGCCTTCTTATCCCACGTAAAGGCGGGTGGACGCACCATTCGATAAGCGTCATATATCGACATGGTCTTTCGGGCCCTTTTGGCAGCAGGCCGAGCCGCTTTCTCAGAGTCGGTAGGTGCAGCATCCTTGTCCCCGAGAGGCGAATCCGCGTCGATTTCTCGCCCAATAGGGCCTCCAGTACCACCACCCCATCTTGGCTTGGTCGTCCACCACTGGTCCTCGCCAAATCGCGTTTCGACTTTTCCCTCACGAGCCCTATGCTGGGCAGTGATAAGCGCTGCCAGCACTTCCCGGGCAAGGTCGGTGGATTGCGCAGTTTCGATATCCGGCGTTGTAAAATTAATGCCTGGGCGCGTACTTACCGCTCCAACGGGGCCACACACAAGGCCGGCACGAGCTGCCTCGCGGGTGGTTGGGCTCTGAAAAAGAAAATGACAATTGGAGGGGTTATATGACTTGCGCGGGTTGGGATGGTCTTCTGGGGAGCTCAGGTGCAGTCTTGGTTCAAGACGAGCCATGGAAACATTACAGCCAAAGTCGTATGCTACAAGCTTGACAAAGGCTGAAATAAGATTCTGGCGATACTCGGGGGGCATCGAGCCACCGTCAGACGTCCGTGTCACCTGGAGTCGTGGTGATTCCTGGGCAGCAGGGGTTTCTCCGTTCTCTGTTGGTGCGAGTTCGGGAGAGGGTGGGAGCGAGGGGGGGCGGCTTGGGTCTTCCCAATACATGGTGAAGAATTCAAGGCAGCGAAAGAACTCATAGGCATTGCCGAGGCGAGCTTGCTGCCCCCCCTTGGGGGGTGCGAGGCGACGGACGGTACGAAATGCATCCTCATTTGCGTTAGAGAGCTCCCTACGACGCTCTACGTAAACGAAGCATCCAGGAGAAAAATTTCCATTTCTCATAGGTCGACGTTCTGCCTCGTTCTGCTCTTGAGCCTCCTCGACCGTGAGCTGGTTCCACTTCTCAAAGTCGGGAAGAAAGGACGGATCGGGGATGAGCTCCTCTACTTGGACGTCCAGTTTCAAGTCAAACCCGATAGCGGAGAGGCCGATTGCTCCCGAAGCGGCAGAGATCCGGCCCGTGTACTTGAGCAAGTTAGACAGGGCGTTCTGAGGATCGACTGGAACACCATCCTGGACGAAAGGCTGGTAGCGGGGAAGACAAATGGTCGTTGGAGGCGGGATGTCTTCGGGGGCTACCTTGACCTTGGGCGGCAGGTTTGCTAGTTGCCGTTTAGACAAAGTATAGAGTACAAGACACTGCGGTCAAAAGAACAGGGGGGTGGAGGGATTCAGATACAAGAGATGAAGGCAGGGGGGGTGTTGCAAAGCCGAGTCTGGCGTGGATGGTGCAACGAAAAAGAAGGGGAGGCGTTGGTCGCGTGCCAAGTCTCGAACGGCAGGGACTCGAGAGATGGAATAGGGGAGGAGACGAAATAAAGCAGACATACCCAGGCCAAAGGATCCAAACATGATTGACAGCCCTGAACGAGGACACGATACGGAGTCGATACGGAGTCGATACGGAGTAGAGCGAGAGTGATGGCAGATAGATAGTGGGTAAAGTCAGATCAAGCCGGCGCCGCAACCGTAAGCCCAGCTCGTACCCAGCCAGAGGAGGGAGGGGCAGGGGATTACGCCGTCGCCTGGGCTGAGCTAGACGGGCGGATCTGGAGCAAAGACGGTGCCCGTCCGTCTCGGCAGCAATCACGAGCAACGAAGTGGCCGGAGTGATATGGGGACTCGGAGATGCCAGGCGCGCGGACGCGGACGTGGGTTCGGGTTCGGGTGCGAGAGCGGGCCAGGGCAACCAAATGCCGACTCTCGATCGTCCACAAGGCGCAGACGCGGTTCGGGAATGGGCTCGGAGATGGCCTCTCTGCACGCGTGCTAGAGGGCGACAGCAGATGCTCGCAAAGCCGGAGCCGAGGCGGAGGCAGAGACGGAGGACAGGATTGTCCAAGAAACGACGCACCTTGCGGCGAGCCTCTTCAACTGAGGGCAGACGGCGGGTCAACCAAACAGCCGGCCGCCGTGCTCCGTGCTCGTACAGCAGACTGGACGGTTGCGTTGCATAGATGGGGTCAAGAATCCCAATCCCAAAGAGGGACAGACAGCTGTGGTGATCGATCCAGGGGCATGGCGCAGGACGCAGTTAGTGCGAGTCCTAGCTGTCCCTAGTACTTACAGTAGTACTATGCATTAGGCCGGCTAACAGTAACAGCCCCCACCTGGGGCAGGCAAACAGACACCACAAGGGCAAATAGGCATCAGTGATGGGAGATGGTGGATGGCATGCTCTCTCTTTTGGGTCTGCGAGATGCCGTGCAAAGGGAGAAGAGGGAGTTGCAGTTGTTCGGAGTATTGGATCTCCGTCTTCCGTCTGTATCTACTAGGTACCTACAGGTAGGATGGAAGGCCACTATGGCGTACCTTCCATGGACGAGCCGGGTTGAGCACTACAATATGGTGTGTTTTACTATGGAAGGTCCGACCACAACGCTCTTGCCGCTCTCCCGAAAGCGCAATGGGTTCGTGATGAATCAGTCCTCGCAGGTACTAATTTGTCTTCGTCGACACGAGATTACCCAAGAGCAATGGAAGGGGAAAAAAGCGCAACAGCAGGATTCTTCGCCCACCAGATGCTCAAGTTTCAGTTTGCTACAAAGGATCTACGCATCCATCTTACAAGAAGCTTGCTTCAGGTGTTTTGCCTCGCTCGCCACCGTCTTCAAGACCAACGTGTTCATCGCGGCTCCTGCTATTCATCTAGATGTTGCCAAAGCAGGCGAATGCTTGGGGAACCAACTGCAACCTCTGGTCTCTCCGTCTCTGGCCCGATCCAACGAGCCTGAAAGTCTCGTGCATCGCCACACGCAACATTTGCACTTGCTAGGCCTGAGACCGGAACTAACAGCACGGCCCTGTCTGCGACGGCACCATGAAGCTGATCGAACATTGCCAACAGGTGCGAGCTGCAGCATACAACATCTCGAGCGGGTGGCCCATTCTCCGCCAAGCTTTGCACTCTCGGATTCCATACCTGTTGGTATTCCGCGCACAGGGCATGGAGCATTGACTGGGCCTGACGAGTCCTGTTCGCACGCATCAACGACTCCAAACGCGGGCTCGTGCCAATCACTCAAACCATCCCTGCCGCCCTTCTTCTCCTAGACCCTTAGCGCTGGCCAGACCAACCGGCGGCGCCTAACTGGGGAGGTATTCGCTTGATGGACTGACGCGTGGTTTCATAGTCACTCCATTTCCCTTGCGAAGCCCAACGGTTCTGTTCGAGGCTCTGCAATGGAAAGATGGAAATGTCACTTGCAAGGAGAAGTGCCAATAACCGGCCAACTCTACCAGGTACCAAGGTACTGTACGTGTGACATTACCTGGCACCCCATTTTGGGTAGCCTTCGTTATATGCTCTCACATCAGCCTAAATGCCTTTAACCAGCACCATGCTGACATCCCATTCCTGTGCCACAGTTACATGGACGGTGATGACGGAATGCTCGTTCGTACACAGACCTCTGCAGCCACATCTCCATCTCTGCCTCGGCCACACACAGCTCTACTGTTGATCCCATCGAAACAAACACCACCCCTCCTTACTTTGGCTTTGGTCCCCGACCGATCTTTTCCCTCTTTTACTCCGTGACTTCCTCTTTTTCTCAATTCATGATACAAGCCATCTCCTAAACCGTTCCCCCCTCTTCGCAAGGCTAGTTCAAAAGCGGCGCTCCAAGCCCCCCATCTAGCATGTCATGATGCTTCAGATGTGTCGCAGAACTGGGGGTCTCAGCCCCTGATACGGAGCGCCGCCTCCCAATGCAAGATCGTGTCGGCGCAACTCTCGCATTTCACGGCGCGATGCAATGTGTTTCGTTGCCTTGCAGGAGCTAAACAGGGCTTTGTTTCTGTGGCCCCATGCGCTGCCAATTTCAGGTGGTACCGCCGAAAAGATGTTACAAACGGCCGTCAGTAAAGACGCATACGTTGCCAGCCAACATTAACTTTCCTCTGACCCTATTCTCGTGCCTCCTGGATATCACACCCCCTAGCCTTCTTTAACCATTCCTCTGTCACTGGCCCAAGTGTAATCTTTTCTCATCACTCTTTTCACACCTACTCTTTCTTCTGTCTAGTGACGATTGGCTAGTCCATTGTACACTTGTGATTGCCAGCAATGCTTTCTCCCCCTTCTTTGCTTTGTAGGGGATACTAGTCAACTCACACAGTCTTTTTTTTTTTTTTTTTTTTTTTCTTTCTCCATACATGACAGTCTCCTAATCTCGATTCTTTCGTCTTCGTTGCGGCTGGTCTCGCAAGCCAATCACTAACCGCAATGTCAAACCTTTTGAGTGGCTCTTCGACATCCATCGATACCCAACTGCCTACATCAACTACTTTCCTCAACACCAGTTCCATCACGAATAAGCCCTCAAGCATCCCTCCGCTATCGTCTTCTAGTATTCTTTCTAGCGAGCCAACAAAAGGCCCATCGGACGATGTTGCTCTCGACGTGGCTCCCAGTACCGCGCAAAGCGCACCTGCACAAACCCCTAGCACGACAGCTTCAGATTTTATCGCGAAAGGAACTGCTAGAAATTCCTTAACTACTACTGCTCAAGATTCAAGTTTGACAGTTGATGGCGAGACTTCGATTATCGCACTTCCTACGGCATCCAGCCGCAGCAGTCAAATTTCCTCCTTGACATCACTGGCCTCTATCGTACCGGCGTCTTCATCAGTACCCACACAACTCTCATCTTCAGCATTGGAATTCATTCCCAAAATTGCTACAGTGACTACAGTTTCGACCAATGCGATTCCCGTGGCCACACTATCTAGCCAAACATCTTCTTCTATCACGACATCATCTCAAATCCAGATTCAGGCGACTGCGCCTCAACCCTCTTCTCCTCGAGTTTCCCCGGCAGCTGGGACCGAGAGCGGAAAAGCGTCTCTACCCCCTACACCTGCAATATCACCATTAACGACTCCCTCTCAAGCTCAATCGTCAGCAGCCCAGCCCACCGACGAATCGGTCCAAGGACCACAAGTTTTCAGTGCCGCAGATGTAGCCCCCCCTCCCGAATCTTCGGCTTCATCTTCTACTATTTCAACCTCATCTACAGCATCGATACAGGTGAATAACATACCATCAGCTCAGGGGCAATCCCAAGTTGCCGCCAGTCCACCAGCAAGTCCACCAGCAAGTCTATCAGCAAGTCCGCCAGCAAGTCCAGCGGTATCTGCATCTGGAGAGGCTGATGTATCAGATACACCCATCTCAACCCCAGCTTCAACACCAACTCCAGTGCCCAGCTCAATATCATCTCCTACACCAGATGCTGGAGCTTCCCTCGCACCGGCTTTTGTACCAACGGTGCTGTTTAGCGACTCTAGACTGAGTGCAATACCTTCAAGTACAATCACAGATGCTACTCCGAGTTCTACCGGAACTTTTGCCGCCTTTTCCACGGATGTCAACACATTTCCTGGCAACTTCCGAGAAAGTGGTCTACCAGGAGGTAGCCAGCCCACTGAGCAGCCGATAGCAGACCCAGTTAGCTCAAGCTCACGGTCATCAACCGGCACCATTGTCGGTGGCACCATAGGCGGCATTGCTGCTGCTGCGGTTATTGTCATCTTGCTGTGGTTCTGGAGGAAAAAGTTCGCAGGAGCTAGACGGGGATCTAGCAAGGCGTACACCGAGAAGGATTCTTCCAAACCAATGGCACAAAGATTTGGGATTACAACCACAGTGAATGCTGTCAAGCAGAACATTGGTGAGAAATTCGCACCCCGCAACGTCAACATGAACAGAGGAAATTCTCAGTTCCTTGAAGAGGACATCGCCCAGCCTAGAAGTGTTGCACCGATGCGAAACGGGGGAGCCCAGAACCCCGTCGCGGCTGGGGGAACCCCGAAGAAGCATAAATTAGGAGGTCTAAGCTTCGATTTCAGCAGGCGATTTAACCCGTTTTCGGATGCCAATGCTTTGATGTCAGGCACGGTGCCGCCTCCTTCTAGCTCGGTATTGGCAAATCCATTCAGCGATGATAACATGGTCTTGCCTCCGCCTGTTTCTGCTCCAAATCGGCGGTCGAGGGGCCGATCGCTGGGTGGAATTCGAAGCTTCCACGCCCCTCCAGTTCCTCCCAGGCCGCACTCTGTGCACAGAGAGTCTCTGCAAAGCAACGATTCTTTCACCCAGCGCCGCGATAAATTCCGGTCTGATCCATTTGACCTGGAGTTAGAGAGCCGCCTTGCCCCGCCGGCAAACGGAACGCCTAGCAGGAGCAGTTCCGTGTATAGCAGCCACGTCCAGCCGAATCCCCGCGACAGTTATACTTCCAAGTATGTGAGTGGTTCTAGTCTCGGCGATTGGACCGCCGGCGGAGATGTTGGCTCCGGTGGCCCATCGGGCAGACGAGATAGCCCTACCATTTCATAAGAGGGAGCAAGGGAAACCATCTCTGCGGCGCATGGCACGACGAAAGCAAGAGGGGGGCTGGGATATAGATGCGATGGAAATTTGGAAAATGAGTCTCTTGTAGTCGGCAGCGTTTGTCTTCTCACCAGCAGGTCTTAGCGAAGACGGACACTCTGTACATGTAGAGACGGCGTACAAAAAGAAAAGCAGTAGTGATGAAGCAGTACCTAGCTGTACAGTATATACTCTGTACTGTGCCTTGTATGACATATACCCACAACGGATGATACATATATAGAAGGGCGTCAATCAAATCAAATCAAATCAAATCAAAATCAAAATGTCTAGCTCCACAGTCCCTTCCGTTCCCATTGAATGATCCCCTCACCAACAGCCAAAGCATGCATCCAAGCCTGTGTGTGGGGGGGGGAAACAGGATGCGAGCTAAAGTGCTTGCAGCCCTCCCCCCCTTTTCTGCGTCATTCTGCGTTGAAAGTGCCTCTCGCGCGCTGCAATAGCATCCAATGCCGGGAGAGTAAGCTTCTGAAATGGGATGGATGCGGCTCTGGATGCATGCAAGGCGTATTGGACCAACGAAAAAAAAAAAAAAAAAAAAAAAAACTGCGTGTGTTGGGGGTTGTTTTTTTTCTTGGGTGAGGCCTGATCATCGTCAGATGTTACGTGTAGCTGCTTTTTTTTCGTCACGCCATTTTTGCAGTCTTGTTTGCTGTGGTGTAGGGTAGGTTGTCCCCCCTTTTACTGTACTCCTACTTATACCCAACATCTCAGAAATAAAGGAAAAAAAGTAAAGCAAAAGCCAACTCTCCGACACTCCCCAAAGCATAGAACAAAAAAGAAAAAAAAAAAACTCATCTCCCATCCAGTAATTTATTTAGTCAGCACACAGTAATACAAGCTCCAAATCTTGCATCACACCCTCAATCCGCGATTGGATCCCCCCCCCCAATCCTCCCGCCGCACCCAATGCGCCACACCAAACACACCACCATCCCCCCTATCCAATCAAATCCGCGAAACAAAAAACCTACAATACATAGTATTACCCCCTTTGTGTAACATACGCGACCGAGACGCGGGAAACTTTTTTTTTTTTTTTTTCCCCCAATGCCCAAAAGTCGCGTCCAGAGCGGTGCTGGTTTCGGCTTAGAGGCGCGTAAATGCTCAACGAAAACCGCGTCTGTGTGCGCGCGAAAGAGCGCAAACCTCACAAAACCTCAACCTCATCACAAGAAGCAGCCACACATGACACTAATGCACATCCAACCACAACAACAAACGCCAACATTGGCGCAAAAAAAGAACACGGGGAGAATCATTTTGTCATTGACGCGACCAACTACTAGTATCACATTCATTTGGGCCATAACATAGACCAGCCTGTTTTTTTTTTCCAGGGGGGTAATCATCCAACCATCCCGTTCATGCCAACGTCCGCCAAGTCCACCTGCCGTGCACCGCCGGAGAGGGGGAAAAAGCAACAAAACAAAAATAAACAAATATCTTTCCCAAAGACAGCGGTTCGACTCCTTGCCCCCTCGTGACCGTCCAATTTTGAGAGCATCACATGTCTTCAACGGTTGACTTCCCGCCCTTCTCCTGATCCTGGCTCAGCAGATATTGCAAACAGAGCCCCCAGGTGTCAACGGTGCGGACCGTCTAATTCAAACAATAAACAAACGCCAAAGGCCAGACATCCAAACAAGAGATCAGCTCTTGGGTTGGCCAACAAAGTAGGGGTAAAACGTGAATAGATAAAATGGATAGAAACGTAAAACGGGATATAGGGGGGGTAATAAAATCAATAGGGCCGCGTATGGTACGGCATACAGTGTCATGGTATCATGTACATGAAGCAATTGGATAGGGACAGTGAGGCATTGCGGGATGCCAATCACAGATTAGGAGGGTATGCTTCGTTGGTTTCATCATGGTCGAGGCTCATCAAACGTAAGGCGCTTCCTGGTCACGCTGCGGGGAGTGCGAGCGCCTGTGAGGGGATTGGGTGTCTTCCAGACTTTTTGAGCTGGGCTGGGGGTGATGTTGACAAAGTCGGCAAAGTCGAAGCCTTGTCCAGGAGTGTTGGGGAAAGGATTGCCTCCGCCGGGCGTCGTCATCATGGCCGAGGGCAGATCCAGCTTGCTGTTCTTGGGGGGTGGTGTCGACGGCCGCTCCATCCGAGCCCTGTTTGGCTTGACCGCTGGCGAGGGCGATGCTGCCAGGTACAGCAAAAGGTCCGCTCCCTCCTGGCCCACCTCGGTACCGTCTGCCCGCTTCCTCAGGGTCCGGGACTGCATCGGCGGCGTGCGAGGCGGAGAAGATCGAATGTTGGCCGCAAACGAGTGTGCGGGCAAGAGATCGTCGTCATCGTCATCCGGAGCGGTGAAATTCGGGTGAGCATTTAGCTCGTTGGTCATTCGCCGCTGCTGGAAGAAGGAGACGTCCGG
Source organism: Trichoderma sp. TW21990_1 (assembly GCA_010015515.1). Lineage (NCBI taxonomy): Eukaryota > Fungi > Ascomycota > Sordariomycetes > Hypocreales > Hypocreaceae > Trichoderma > Trichoderma sp. TW21990_1. Next base: position 662,844 of record WXUD01000027.1, read on the forward strand.
CCCGGCCGAAGTGGTGAAGTGCTGCTGCCGGCGCGGCTTCATGGGAGACGAGTGTGTGAGCTGATGCCCATCCTTCCACAGCGTATGCCCGCCAAAGGACTTGTGCGTTGTAGGGGAGCCGCGGAAGCGCTTGGTCGGACTCGATGCGTTGTTATCAAACGAGGCAAAGTAAGTGCGTTTGCGATGCCCGGAGCTGCCATTGCTTGAGCCGACGGCATCGGAGAACAAGGGTGCCTTGAGGGGAGAGCTCATCAACGTCTTGGTCGGGTACGGCAGGTCGGATGCACTGGACGAAGAGTCGGAGAGACCGTCGCCCTCGAAGAGACGCTTGCGTCGGATTTCCTCCTCCACCTTGGGTTCGATGATGTCGAGCGTGAGGTCCTCCCAGCCATGCTTGGTTTTGAATTGCGCAAGTGCGAGGCGGTTCTGGAGTCGGCGGGCAATCTATGTCAAAGCTCCTCTGTTAGCGAAACTGGATGACTCGGAAGCAGGAGGAAGTGGAAAAAAAAAAAGAAGAAGAAGAAGAGCCAGTCATTGTTGCCGGCATTGGGGCTGCAACAGAAAAGAATATATACGAGTGAGTGATGGAGAGAGGCGTGCATACCTTGCTGACTTCTGCACGCTTCAAGACGCAGTCGGCGACATCCTGCGGCTGCTTCTTCAAAGGCGAGGCCATCATGGTGAACCAAAAATTTGCGAGAGCGCCCCTAGCAACTACCGCCGTAAGGGGCCTGGATGGGGTCTACAGCGTCTGGAATTGTTCCTCCAGAATGATGGACACGCCGACAAGCCGCTTGTCTTCGCCGAGATGCTTTCTTTTGCTCTATTTTCCGGCGTGGGCGAAGGCAGCAGTTTGGCGGAAGTGCAGGGCGACGAAGGCTGTGAGGAGGGCAAAGTGTGTGTGCGTGAAAGTGAAAGTAAGGACGGAAAGGTTCAGGTCAGGTGGAGAGCGAAACGGGCCTGACGGAGCACAGTACAGCAGGGGAGGAGGGAGGCAGCAACAGCGGGTTTTTGAGCTGGCCAACCAGTGGCGGCACAGCACAGGCGGCCCCTAGAAAAGACCTAACAAGGCCAGCGAGCTAGGCTGCTGCGGGCAACCGTCGGTAGCTAAGCTGGCACTAACGGAGCGTTGGGCAGGGCGCTCAAGCGCTGACTTTTTCTGTTAGGTCACTGCAGGTAGGTGGTTTCTTCCCAAGCGTTTGTGCACGGCCAGCGCATCGGGCGGTCTGTTGGATCGGTGGGATGATGGCGATGGGATTTGATTGATGCTGGCAGTGTTACCTGGTAGCCCAACTTTGGTGTCAAAAGGGAGCACGGCCAGCAACAGCACTTGAAGGGAGTTGGTTGGGGGCAGTTGCAGCCTTGGAAATGCCCTGGACCAATCCATCCATCCATCTGCCAATGCCCTTCCCATGGCTCAAATCCTACACTGAGACATCCAGCCGAGCGGGTCTTCCATGGAGATGCAGCCGTTGCTGCAGTTTCGAGACATGTGGGTTTGGTCCCCCTTCCTTGCTTCTTCCTGTCTCTGGACTGATAATATTGTGCACGTATTACTTGTTGTAGTATTATACTGCAGTACTAGGTATGTACATACATAGGCAATACTACCTAGTAGTACCTACTCCGTAGTAACCCTTCTCTTGGCATGAGGCCCTGGGCTCACCAACCCGATTGCTCGCATTCCTCCATTTGCGCCTTGGGCAAACAACGGGGCCATGAGCTGAGCGCTGACATGTTCCTGGTTGGCCCTTGCAGCCGGCATCATGCGACAGCTGAGCTGTTTGCTCTCCGCATGGGGCAACAAGGAACAAAGGCAAGCAACGCTGATTGCCTCGCGGGAGATGCTTGCTGTCTGCAAGTGTTATCGGAGCTTAAGCAAGCAACCCCCTGTGATAGGTATCTTGGTATGAGGCAGAGTTTACGAAGCTGACGTGATGCGTATACAATACTCGAAAAAAAGCGAGAGAGAAGAATGATATAACGTTTGGTGACGAGTGCTTTGCAGGTTGAGTACCCTGCATGTGTAGTCACGGCGACGCCCCCTCCTGGATCCTTTGGGCGGATAAGTTTGCATCATGACTCAACTAGTAGAGCTATCCTGGATGATGATGCCGAGTATTTCCACCTGAGCACTGGCCATTGAAGAAGGAAGAAAAAGCAGGATTGGGGGTGGGATGCTTGGTATACCGCTACTGCTGCTACATTCGTGTCACCAAGGCGTCTGATCTGATCTGGTCTGGTCTCAAATGCAAGGGGGAAACGCCGTTGTTGCTCTGATTGAGCGGATAGAGACGAGATCAATCAGTCTCAAACATGATTCTTGCCTGCATGCGGACGCATGAAAAGTGGCTGGTTGATTCGCACTCTCATTGGAAAAATAAAGGCGCATAGCTGGTGTGATATCCAGATTGAGACGGCTCCACGGGGCTAGGGCGACGGTTTCTCGCCAAAATCGACAATCTGTCAAAGTTCAACCAGGCGATTTAGTGAGGGCGTGATGCGGCGGGAACTCTAAACACGGCACAGAGTTTGAACCATGTGGGATGAGGTGAGCTGGATGGGATGAGATGAGACGGAGAGCCTGCTAAACTTTCCCATCCTCTCATATCGGCCCCCGTGCCTGAGGACAGGAATGCAGAGTCGCCCTGCCCTGAGCCATCCATCGCGAGACGCCATTATTATTACAGTACCTTGGGCTTCGTGGATCTTGTCTCTGCAGGCACTTTAAGCTAGCGCCTCCAATCGGCGATCAACCTCTGGCGATTGCTGCTGTAACTGGCCGCTGTGGAAGTGAAACTGGGACCGAGGCTGAAAACCCGCGTGCTAGTGAGCCTCGTCGAGCGCTGGAGGCTCGTGATAGGGCAGAGAGGGGAGACAAGACTGAACAAGGAGACCCGAGTGTGGGACCTTGGGCGCTGTGGAGTGCCGTCTTCAGCCTATACTTGACAGTACGAAGTAGTAGTAGTAATATATGTAGTACCTGAGGTGGTATGCAGAGCCTTGACGGAAGCTTCACTTGGCAATGTTAGAATTTATCCTAATTGTCGGTGGCTGTTTGCCCCGGATCGAGAACAGTCGTTTGGCCCAATGCGGCTTCGATGTGCACCGTTGACGACTTGAATGTGACCTCGGAGGTTGAGTGTACGAGCATTACATGCGTTTACGAGATGGCTATACGATAAGTACTTTGCTTGCGTGGCCTTGATGACGCCGTGGGTGAATCCTGCATGTACTGTAGACTGTATCAGTATTTGCTGTAATACAGTACATGCCTGATTGGGAGTCTCGACTGCACCGGCTTGTGTTTTCGGCCAAGCCCGAGCCGCAGGTTGCTACATAGTACTACTAAGGTAGTAGTAGTAAGTAGTAATACATAATACTGGTAGATTGATTAGACGGGCTGATGCACGGATAAGGAGACATAAGTCATGTCATCAAATATCAGCTCGGATGCTCCCAGGACTGCTGTACAAACACCCAGAGGAACTCGTTGGCGACGGATTCACTTCCCTCGATGCTGCCACGGCACTGTTGCTCCGCACGTTGGCCATCTGCCTGCACGCAAAAAGCCCCGATTTCTTGAGATTCCAGAACCAAGGGCGGGGGGGGGCTGGATCCAGAAGCCGAGCTGATGAGCCCACACAGCCACGCACTTGTTGCAGCCAACAGGTGGGCTCGAGGTTTGCGAACCGTGAAACTCCCTAGTACATATACTATGTACTAGTAGTAGTACCTTAGTAGTAGTATGCTGTTGCGTGGATCTCCGATGATGATGTATTTGTTGTTTTATTCTAGGCTTTGATGGAATTTTATTTTATTTGACAGCTTGTTGGGCACGTGTGCGGAGTGGCATCTGCCATGTCGCTACTAGTCTAGGTAGTTTTGTGCCATGATGGGACGAAGCGAGCCGTCGGAATCTGCATCCTGCATTCACCATCCATCGCCCATCAACGCTTCCGCTGCAACTCGTATTCTCTATCCTCTGCCCAAGGTTCTTCTCAGGCGACTATCGCAGCAAATTGCAGGTCTAGTGCCTGTAAGATCTGCTCAGCACACACACACACACACACACACTCACTCCCACACCCTAAAACCTCTTCGTTTGACATAAATAGCCACAAATAGCGCCACGGCACCTTTTCCGTCGCGAATTGGCCAATCCCTTTGGCGTCCCCCACAGTCGCAGACCCGTCAAAAGGCTCAAAAGCTTCAAATCAGATGCGACGTCATCGTTACGGCTGTAACCTCGTCCGCCAATTTGGCCGAGATGCTCGCTATGGCCTGTCCTGTCTGCAGCCAGGCGGATACGGGAGTTGCAGAGAACACACCAAGGTTGGTAAGTCGCTCCGCATGCTGCATGCTACATGCTACGTAGCAGGCATAGGTGCAGTAATGGAACGGTAGGTGACTGCGGGATGGCCTTTAATACGGGCTGTTTAGGGGAGCTTCTCCTGACCATGCGCTTATCTTCTCCTTCACCCCTCGAGATATTCGGCCGGCGACGCGTGTCCGGCCTGGACGCTGATCTTTCCGTCTCTCTCGCCTCATCTCCAATCAATTGAATTGAGTTGAGCCGTCCACTGGCAACGCCCCCAGGCACGCACGCAGGTTGGCAGCAAAGGCGCCTCCCGTCCGCTCGCTCGTTCCTACAGTCGAGGCTGCAGTTGTTGCTGGGTTTCTCCTCCTTGGCTCTCTCGCAACCTCTCGCAACCTCTCGCAATCTGTCGCAATCTATCGCAATTCCCCCCCTTAATCACTGCGCTTGATCTTGCCTCAGAATCCTATAATTAGAGTCTGCCTCGCGCTCTCGACTTCCTGGCGCTGCCTCGAACCTGTTCAACCCTAAAAACTCGGCCCCCCTAGGCTGTCAGCATCCACCAGCGCTCTCGCGTCAGCCACACCCCCCCCCGACTGAGAACTGGCATCTATCGTCTCTACACTGTAGTATCTGCTTTTACTCTCGCTATATCACCGATTACCTCGTCGCTGGGAGGCCTTTGCGAATCACCAACTGGAGCCGCCTCGGGTTTTTGGTCTATGCAGCCGGTCAATCACCCCTAGTGCCGCTCCTTCGTTTCTGGTGCGGCTGAGAGAAACGGCTCATGCCGATTTGACAGCTCGTCAACTGCCACTCGTTTCACCAACGTCTTTTCTGCTCTGATTGCGGCAGAGCGGCAAACAAATAACCAAGCAAGCAAGCCGCCATTCTCTGGAGAATTCTCTGGAGACAACAAGACAAAGACGGCATCACCTTGTCGTGTATACATACGCCTTCGCCTTCGTCTCACACCGCAATCATGGCCCCAGCTTTCCTCTCCCTCAAAGACCTGCGTCGCCGATCAAGAGCAAGTTTCCGGACGGAAAATTCCAATGATACCTCCAGCGACGGTGCCTTGAGCCACGAAACCAACGACACCACTCCATCAAGCGGCTCGTTAACACCGCCTTCCATGGCTCACCAGTCGGATCCCGCGCTCAATCTCCAGGTCAAGGACAGCAATGCGCCTGGTCAGTATCCAGTACAAGCTCAAAACCGACCCATGATGATGCCTGGCGGAAATTCCAGTCGATACAGCGTCTCGGGCATGTCTGGCCTTGGATCTCCTGCGCCAAACGGGAGGACCAACCTGCCTGTCTCCCAGTATGCCCCTCGTGTCCAAAACATTTCGGAAAATGCATGGGTACGTCGCGTGACACCCTTGTTCGAGGCCTCGCCCCTAGCCTTGCATTGACTACCATTGGCGCTGTTGAATTGCTCACAATTGGGCGACCAGCGCTATGATGATATTGAGAATGCTAATTCCTAGTGCTAGGTATACCAAAAGGTTCTTTTGTTGCACGGTGCAATTGGAGAGACGGAGCAGAACCACCTTGATGGCACTGTTATCATCAGCAAACTCGACGACACCTTTCCACCAACCAGCTGGCCTGTATGCAATTCTCACTTCAAAGCTCTTGTCTATCTGCAACCCGGCCCCAACAAGATCAGACTTGAATTCTCCAGCCCGAAATTGGCCAACAGCTCGTCTTCAAACCCTATCCATGCCTCGTATCTCACTCTTCACATGGTCCCTTCGTTGAATGCGCCCCCGCTGCAGCTCGCCATTTTGCTAGGCAAGGATTCGCCCGGGACATTCGATGCCACGCCGTCGCGTGCTGAGAGGGAGGGCAATGGATTGGAAACCGCCGTCAAGAAGTTTCGAATGGCAGCCTACCTCTGGCAGGCATTCACTGCTGAGCAGATGTGGAGACACAAACTTGGGCGACGAACGTTTCGGTTCGAGGAGGAATGGACATCTGGCTCTGCCAATTACCGTGATAGGGAGAATGGCACCATGAGATCCGAAGCCCGCATCCACATTATCCGGTCTGACAAGACGGTGGCAGAGCTGCAGGACCTCAACAAGGCGCAGCAGTACGACAAGGCCACGGACAAGAATGCCCTCTTCGACATTGCTTCGGCTGCAGTCAAGAAGCACCTGAACCCCCTGCCTGGCCAGAAGCAATATGTTGCAGTTCTCCTGCTCGATGCTCACTGGGATAAGGATGCCAAAACCATTCGTAGCCATGCCGCACTTGGCGGCGGCAGCGACGAGTTGCAACTGGGCATCTTCGGGTCACACTGCTTGCATAGCTACCCCAGCTGTTTCGAGGAGGTAGTCCCGGCATTTACAGATTGCACGCCGACTGATACGGCGCACGTAGCTAACGACTGCAACGAGGCGGGGAGCTCCTGGGAGGCGGCAAACATTGGCATTGGCGCGCATCTGCACGAGGTTGGCCATTTGTTTGGATGCCCCCACCAGGAAGGAGGAATCATGCTCAGAGACTACGTTGTTCTTAATCGAAGTTTCGTGGCTCGTGAAGCCTATTCCACCAGAACAAAGTCCAAGGGCGGGTTGGCCCTGCAGGCCGACGAGTGTGGCTGGCACCGCCTGGATTGCCTTCGCTTCCGAGCACATCCTGCATTCAGGCTGCCAAACGATCCTCCCATGAATCCCGACGAGAGTGTCCAGCTCTTTGCCGTTGACGGCGGCAACGTTTTGGCCGTGGCGCAGACTGGGATTTCTTTTATAGAAATTTACGGAGAGGGAGATGACGTTTGCCGTGCATGGATTGAGTATATGCCAGACAGCAACAGTCCCGTCCAGCGGCAAGTGACCATGATCGATCAAGACTTGCGCGCACGCCTGCCAGAAGCCAAGAGAAAGGGACGCGTAAAGGTGTCTGTCAAATCTCATGGCGGAGGATCTTTGGATATCGATGACTTTAAAGCATTTGCATCAAAGCAGTCATCGGTGAAGTTGCCAGGCGGTAAAGTGGCCTACCGGTGCAAAAGCCTCGGAGAATCGAAGATGCAGGGCACCGAACCCCATGAAGTCGTCTTCACCAGTGCTCTGAAGAAGGACCGGGTCATGTCTCGTGTTATTGTATATCACGGCTTGGCACTGGATGGACTAGAATTCGTCTATGATGATAATTCGACACAGCTGTTTGGCAAGAGGGGGGGCAAGGAGGGAGGCGACACATTTGAGTTTGGTGAGTTTGCCAACATCCGAAGAGAGCAAAAAGAGTCCCCAAGCTGACCACAGATTAAAAATTGCAGACATCCGACGTGGGGAGTACCTCAGTGGTTTTGTCGTGAGGGCTGGCTTTTACATCGACGGAATTCAGCTCTTGACCAGCCTCGGTAGAAAATCAGCCATGTTTGGAAAAGCTCATGGTGGTTCTGCGTAAGTCACCCCAACCGACGTGACGTGGTGAGGCGAGGCGGAGTGACGCTGACATTGCAACTTAGACACACTTTGATACCTCCTCGAGGCTATTCCATCTGCGGTGTTGCCGGCACGTGTGGCTCGTGGCTGGACGGCTTCTCCATTCTCATCAAACATTAAGACTGCGCCACTTTGGACGCAGGTCGAGACGAAAACAAACAGTATAATTTATGCATCTTCAGTCCCATTTATGGATTACTCGAGCATTTGGACCTAGCTTGCCTTGGACGGTTTTTTGGGTTTTCAGTCGCAACACATAAGAGACAGCCAAGCTAATCAACGAGGCAGAGAGCGAGATGGATGTACAGGCGGAATGGACGCTTTTTCTATTTCATTTTTTTCACACGACTAAAAATAGGACATGGAGGAGAAAGCACAGGGCTTCCTACTACCAACCTGTGTCTGGCGTTTTGAGTTGAATTTTGTCTCTCCTTTTTATCCCTTTCTTTCATATGTTGCTAGGATTGGGCAAGATACCCGCTGGAAAAACTAGTCTGCGCTTTTTGTGAAGGCCACAGCCGAGCACCAACTGTGGGTATGTTGTTTTGAGGGAGAGACTCAGTCTGGAGGAGAGACGAGGCTGGGCAGGGAAGCTGTGCACATTTGGTACCCGTTAATATTGTCTTTTGCGTCTGATTGTGGACATTGATAGGATCGTCAGTGTCAGGCTAGAATACCTAATAATTACTACAGGATATTGCTGCACCGAGCATGTCGCTGGCGGATGTGTCTTTACTTTTTAGTAATGTTGCATAGGCGGCTTTACTGAGAATATTGGTGTTACCATGTACGTTACCGTTGATAAGCGTTCTTATACTAACTACCTTAGTAGTACTAAGCTTTACGGTGAGAGTCGCGTGTCTCTGTCAAAGTCGTGTGAAGGGTGTCTTGGATCCCGGCCGTGATCATTTGCATGTGACAGCGTAATAACTGGCTGCATGTACTAACACCTTGTACGTACTTGGTCAGCTGCACTGCATGCAGAGCGTCACGTGAAACGCCAGCGTTGGGGGCTGAGCTGAGCTTCTCTGACACGGCCAAGTTTGATTTCTGTGGCTGTTTTCCTTGCTCCAGCTCCAAAGCAAGGCAACAAACAGAGCGACAGCGATGACGGCATCCCCACCAACCATCGACGTAGTAGTGCATGAGGCACTGTAAATTGGAGCTGTACTCGCTACTCAAGGAGTACAGATGTACATACATGTCATCTATTCGTTCTTACTCAGGCGGTTATTTGTCTGTTCTGTCTGGTTTGCTTCTTGCCTGCTCGTCATCGTCGTTGCTGTGCAATCGTGGACATCTGAGACATTGCAGTACATGTACTTTTCAGCTAGCACCAACCTCTGTACATCCACCGCGGATGGTACCAAGTCCCAGCGGCGCAAATCGCCCTGCAAACGCTGTACCAGCAGGTACCGGATACCGCCAATCTGTTGCTAGCTCGGTAGTTGGCACAAGGCCTAGGCTGTGCCAAAATCGGGCAGCAGCGCCACGCTACAGCACCTACCCTGATAGGTTCCCGTTTCGCCTAGCAGCGGACAGCTGGGAAGGCACAAGTGCCGGTGTCTAATGTAATTGAGCAGTCGCAGGAGCCCCTCGCGTCGACTATTTTTTTTTTTTTTTTTTCGTTTCCTCTTCTTTGCTTTCCTCGTCTTCTCTTCACAGACGTTGCCGTCGCCTGTTTTCGCCGATTTGCGATATTACCAACGGGTACTACTCTTTTACTTCTTCAATAGTTAAACTTGAATTCTTTTTTTCTTCTTTATCTGTCTTAGGACGCTTCGAGCTTTTGCGCGCCCTTTTGAGCTACCGCTACCGCTACCGGCTGCCTCCGTACCAAACAACCGAATAGAACGGACAAAAAGCCTCTCTCTCACCGAGCCTCGATCCACACGCCATACAACTGCCCAGCTCGCCATGTCAAGACGACCCAGTGCCGCCTCGGCGGGTGCGAATGGCTTGACGTCGAGAGAGACGCCGCCGCAAAACCTGCCAGGTACGGATTCTCAGCTGCGGCTGTCGTGTTGCGAATTGTGTTGGGGATGGCCCATATATATCTTGTCGACCGAGGGGCAAATCAGAAGCTAATCTCTCTCTCTCTGTGTCTTCTTAACAGCCATTGATAAGCAAAAGATGCTTCTTTCTGCAGACGTGGGCCATTTCTCGCTGGTACGGGCCATGCACCTCGCAGATCTCATTACTCTGATGAATGGTGGGTTCCGCCTCCCCTTGTGTTGCTTTGTCTTGGTTTGCCTAGTTTGGCGACTTTGTTTGCTGACGCTGCATGTGATGCTGCCATAGGCTTCTGCGGTGTCATGTCGATATTCTCGTCCCTGCACTCGTGCCTCGACAGCCACAATCGAGACAGCCATTTGCGGTGGGCGCTGGCCTTTTTGCCATTTGGCCTGTTCTTCGACTTCCTTGATGGCAAGGTTGCCCGATGGAGGAATAAGAGTAGCCTCATGGGCCAGGAGCTAGATTCTCTCGCCGACCTGGTACGTCGCCCTGTCTATAAGCCCCTTGCCAGCCGCCGAGGCATGCATACTGACAACGCTGTGTTTTGTAGATCTCGTTTGGTGTCGCCCCCGCCATGGTGGCCTTTTCGATTGGTCTTCGAACTACCGCCGATACCGTTGGCCTCACCTTTTTTGTTCTGTGTGGCCTCACCAGACTGGCGCGCTTCAACGTTACAGTCGCTGTTTTGCCCAAGGATGCCAGCGGCAAGAGCAAATATTTCGAGGGCACCCCCATCCCGACGTCGCTGGGCTTGGATGCCATCATGGCTTACTGGCTGCAACAAGGCTGGGTCTTGGATAACATCCCCTTTGGCACCTTGTTCGAGGGCACGTCGCTTGAGTTCCACCCTGTCGTGCTTCTGTTCATGATCCACGGCTGCATGATGACCAGCAAGACGATACGCATCCCAAAGCCTTAAAACTAGGCGATCGCATCAGCCGTAGCAAGTTGTAGCTTTATTTATTTATTTTCCTAATTCTCCGTCTCACTGGATATTCGGCTGCGGCAAATGGGGCTAGAGGTTCAATGCTCTGCATGGTTCATGATCAATGAGAGCCGGCGCATACGAAATTGTTCAATCTTGTTTGGCTAGGTGGTTGCTCTGCAAGCACCTCGAAGTATGGTTACACATTATGGATGAAGGCATGGGGTTCTTTTTATGTAATGGATAGCTGCTCTCCCATACAAATGGAGGGTTTTGGCACTTGGGGCTTGACGAGGAGAGGATATGGTCTGCATAGCTTGCCGCAAACAGAGATTATGATACCCCCATGATGTGTCAATGCTATGTTTTTTGCGTACCGTGGAAGTGACTCGTGTTTGGTAAGCCCCAAAACGATTACATTTAAGCCCCAAAGCGATTACATTTATTTGTCTACATTCGCATCACATCTTGCCACTCTTTTTTTGTTGCTTCTTGGTACATGAATTCTTCGTCATGCCTGGCCGAGACAGCAGAGAAGGCGAAGGGGAGATGAAGATGTCGAGAAAACCCAATTTCAAAGTACGATGAGGAATAAACCGAGCCATTAAACGCCGTGAAGCCCTGTGTACATATAAAAATCTCTCCCCCTTCTCCTCTTTTTTTTTTCTTTTTCGCCCGGGCCCAAGTAAAGCTGCTGTTGACTGCTTTCTGATGCCGTTTTTTTTTCTTTCCTTTTCTTTCTTTCTGAACGAGACCTAGAGGAGGATATTCCCCCTCCAAAGTTTGTTCAGCAAGATGAGAGGGAAAAAAAAAAGACGGGCAATCATCTTGGTACGTCTGTCTGCCCTGTTTGTTTCTCTCTCTCTCTCTTTCTCTCCGTCTGCCATTCTTAGTAGCCGCGTCCTCCCCTGCTGAAGCCGCCGCGTCCCCTGCCGCCGCCGGCACCGCCCCTGGAGAAGCCGCCGCTGCCTCCACGGCCTCCACGGCCGCCGAAGCCACCACCACCACGGGAGAATCCTCCGCGTCCACCACCGGGACCGCCGCGTCCGCCGCGGGAGAATCCTCCGCGACCGCCTCCACGGGGGCCGCCGCGCGAGCCGCCGCCGGCGCGCTTGGGCTTGGGCGCGCCGGGCGGCGGCTTGGGCTTGGGCAGGAACTTGTCGAGGGGCAGCAGCTTCTCGGGGGCGATGTAGAACTTGTCACCCTCCTTGAAGGAGGCGGCCTGGATGCCCTCGGAGGGCTTGACGGTGAAGAAGACCTGGTTGATGGGGCCGAGGACCTCGTCGACCTTGCCGACGGCCGTCTTGTTCTCGAGGAAGATCTGGGCGTTGAAGTGGGGGACCTTTGGGTTGATGGACTCGCAGACCATTTCGCCCTCGCAGGCGTGGATGAATTTGCCCATTTCTGTGGGGAGGAGAAGGTTAGCTGTGTGTTTTTTTTTGGGGTTGTCTGGGGATTGTTTTCTGTGTGCCTGGTGTTGAAGCCATTGACCATTGTCATTCCCAAATTGAACGACAAAAAGCCTTTTGCAGAACCCAAAAGAACAAGTAAACGCAGCAGACATCGAAGCAAGACAACCACAAACCCTCCCACCCCATCAAAAGAGAAAATTTTCAAAATCAACAACCCAACACCAACACAACTCAAAAGACATCAACATCCCCCCCACCGCCCCAAACAATTCCACTGCAACAAAATAACAAAAAACCCCAATGAAAAGAGCAGAAAAGAAAAATCGGCATACCTAGAACCTGCGCCGGCGGGCCCATGTCCCTCTGCTGGAATCCTCCCCGTCCGCCTCGAAAGCCGCCTCCAGACCCTCCACGACCGCCGCGAGACCCGCCTCGGAAGGACATTGTTGCGCTGATTGAATCGGTTTTTTCTTCTTCTTATTTATTATTATTGCTGTTTGCTGAATGAGTGATTGGGCCGAGGAGGAAAAAGAATCTCGTGGGGCGAGGTGAATAACGGCCAATCGATCGGTGTTCGTTCCCTCGTCGTTCGTTGAAACTTTTTTTTTTTTTTTTTTTTTTTTGCCTAGAGTGTCTCCAGCTTGAAATTTTCGGAGAAAGGCTGCGTGCTTAGAGGAAGCTTGTCCGATTGAGGGGATTTGATTGGCTGGTGCGGAATAATGTTTGAGCGGATTAATCCTGGTGGGGCGGGTGGATGTGGTGAGAGAGGTACTTGGGTACTTGGGTACTTGGGTACGCACATTGATGCATCCAATTTTATGACATCTGTGTGAGGTAGACATCCAGACGTGAGATTGTACGGCTTGCTACTACTAGGTACCTATGGTATCAATCTACTTTTGACAAAAACATCCAATTCCATCAAACAACAAACAACTGCTAGCTGTACCACGCATGGCAAGCTATGGATATACCTAACGAGTGATGCGGTCCGGAAATCACAAGCATCGACTACAAAACCAATGGAAAACAAAACGCCTTCAACTCACACAGCACACTGTTGCTCTTTTCCGCCCCTACCCCCCTCACAACCCAACACCAAAGATACACTGTACAAAACGTAGGCACCGTATGAGGTACTAGGTAACCAACAAGTGGTATCCAGATAGCCACGTATACCAATTCCTTAGAGAACAAATGAAAAACATAAAAAGGAAATAAACCAACAGATCCAAATTCATGTATAGAGAGAATGGCGGGCCCTAAGGAAAGCTGCCCGGCATCGGTAGGTCCGACACCGTCACAGTACTGGCTGCTCTCTCATCGTTGATTGTTCGGACCGGGTTCTGATCACCCACCGGCTGCGCGGAATCTCCCTGACCGGGAAGCACTTGCAGTCCTGAGGCATCGGGCTGAGCCTCAGACCTAGGAATTGCATCCTCCGGAGAGTGAGCTGCCATGTTGACATGTCCGCCCCCGACATTTGTGTAGTGTCCACCGTTGATATCGTGCGCCTCGGCTCCCCCAGATACACCATTGATGGCGGCAGCATTCTGCTGCTGTTCCGGACTAAGGGATCTGCCGCCGGTAATGCCGTTGGACAACACTGGCTGACGAGTGCCTGGGATGATGAGTGGCGTTACAAAGACGTTTCGGTGATGGCCCTGGCCCTGGCCCTGATTGACTGGCTCGCTTGTGTAAGGATTGACGCCGTCAACCTGTGCCTCGTGATCGGCAATGACTGCCTGTGCGTGTACGTCTGCTATCGGGGTCTCGCCTTTCTGTCCGTATTCCGGATGGCCTTCGTCATGCCGCGTGTACCTGTCCGGAGAATAGGCCTCCGTGGCTGATCCTGGAATCGCGGTTGCTGCGGCAATTACCTGGGCATGCGGCTCCTGGCTGGATCCTACGCTAGACGGGGATTGAGGCACCTGTAAGCCTCGTTGTGCATTGACTTGGATATCGGATGGGAACCGCCCACCTGGTTGTGGCCGCCGCATGGCAAGAAGTGCCTGAGGTCCTGGCGTGACATCTTGCTCGGTCGCTGTAAAGGGCTCCTCGTCTTCTTCCTCGTCGAGTCCGTCGCTGCTGGCTGACCGGTGCGATGATCGGCTCGTGCTTCGCCGCGAGTGAGACCGTACAAATGCCGTTCGCTCCTCAGGAGATGCTTCCGTCAGGGCCCTGATATCCTCGTACCAAGCCATCATCGTATCATGGCTCTCAGCTCGGAACACCCAGGTGTGCCCTCGGTGCATGGCGCCAGTCTGTCGTCCCTTGAGAAGAAACTTGTTGGATGGACCTCCTTCGCTCGAGCGAGACCCTAGTTTTTGCTCCGGAAGGTAGAGGGACATTATAGGGGCCTGGGCTTTATCTGCCGACTTGAACTCGTGAAGGTGCGTTGTCGAAAGCACATACCTAGCATCAATCGCATTAGGTTTGTTACCTCGTTGAGTGACATTGGGATAGATGTAAATCAGCTGCTAGTGCGCAAGGGGGGGAAACTCACCAGCCTGCTGTATAGCTCTTCAAGTATTTGCTCTTGCGCTCCAGCAATCCGGCGCGGATTTCTTGCGCCGAGAGGTGGTCTTGCCCTGGATAGTGAATCTGTTCGACCGAGCGCAACGGCATACTAGGATTGACCACTCGACTATCGTTAGCCACAAAATGCTCCCACTCCTGGTCCTTGGGCATGGCAATTGGTCCATCACGGAGTTCTCCGACCACGTCTTGAGCATTGTCGGCCTCGCGCTTGAGGATGCCGGCGTAGGCATTGTAAGCCTTTTGAATCTCGCCTACGATGATGGATTCGAGCTCGCGGCCTGAGCCTTCGAGGTTGAGATAGGCTTGATGCAAGTAGTTTTCCTCGTCGAGCTGGCGCTCAATCTGGCGATCGACTGCTAGCTTGAGGAGGTATGGATCCTGTTTGCCCGTTGTCGTAGAAGAGTCCATTTCGTTCTTTCCCAGAGCTTCGGAGAGAATCTTGACAGCCTTGCCGGTGGACTCCATTTCCTTATCGACAGAGTTCTTAAAGTCACCGGCCAGGTGTTTGATTTCCTTGATTTTCTGCTGCAGATCGCTCCTCAGGCCGGTGAGCGCCAAGATGACATCCTCCTCGATTTCCTTGGCCTTTATGGCCTCCTGAAGGGCTTGCTTATTATAGTTGCGGATAATTTGAAGCGCATCGTCGATGCCGGCAGTCTGAAGGAATGAAGTCGGATTTGAAATATTGTTGGCGACGCTTGAGAGCTTGGCGAGCGACTTGGCTTTTTGCTCATAGTGAGACTGTACCTCACGATAATAGGCAATGAGGTCTTTCAAGATTTTCCTCCATGCTGTTGAATGTCGTACAACGTTAGCGTCAGATGATACAATACAACGGTTGCAATGCGCCGAGTCGAATCCGAGACGGGGGAGAGGCAAGCATACTCTGGAATCTAGCGGCGAGCACATCGGTGGGCGAGCCGTTTGTGGGAACGGGGCAGAAGAAGGCGCTGTGCAACTCGTCGGGATCCGTCGCAGTCTGGAGGGCAAGGCTCTTGACGCTGCCAGCTCGCGCGCTGCGACGACTGCTGGATCGCACCATGCTTCCGGGACCACTGCGTCGCAGCGAAGCCTTCTTCTTCAGCGTGTTGCCCCTCTGAGGCAGAGCACGATCATCGCCAGCTGCGTAGCTGTTGACCGAGTTGGAGCGCTGCACAACCGACGGCCCGGCCACGGCAGGGCCAGCCATGACGGGGGGCTTTGGCCACGACGGCCGTCGACGATGGAGCTGCCACGCTGGCTGGCGTCCCACTCCTCGTTGAAGCGGCCAGGAAGAGGACTCGGGCGTCTCTGGGGTGAGGCGGTATTTGAGCGTCGGCCGGGCTCGAGATACGTGGGCTGCGGTTGGTAGGAGAGAGGTCGCCTCGCCTTCTGCGACGTCGGATGGGGCGAGCTGGACGGCTGTCGCTGCGATTGCGACTGTGACGGGGCCTGGGGCTGCTGCAGGTAAGAATTGAGCTTGGGACCCGAGTTCAGATCGGGGGAAAGACGAGTCAATCCCTGGGTTTGAGGTTGGACATCCATTGCGACGATGGGGGAGGGAGAGGGGCGAGTCGCAGCAGAGCACAGCAGAGCAGGGCAGAGCAGAGCTGGGCAAAGCAAAGCAGAGCAGAGCAGAGCCGAGCTGAGAAGAAGGAGAGGAAATGCAGCAAACGAAGGAAAGGAAGCTCCGAGCAGCCGCGGCGCCAAATAATTATAGTTTGCTTCTAATCGGGATGCCAGCCAAAGTCGGCGCCAGACCAAGGTTTTCGCCTCGCACGAATTAGCGAGTGACGACAGCTGGGACGATGGCAGAAGCACAAAGAGGCGTCGGTGGGGAGGGGAAAGTCGAAAGGCCGTCAAGTCGAGAGGCTTTGACTGACGCAATGGCAGCTTCGAGGTGAGACTTTTTGGAGGGGGGAGCAGCAGTCCAAGCAGGTTTTTAGCGCGCCATGAAGCAGAGGCAGAGACAAACAGGAGCAGAAACAGGGAAGAGAGACGGAGAAGAGAGACGGAGAAGAGAGACAGAAAGAGAAACAGAAACACGAGAATTACCAAGTTCCAATGCGTGCGCTGCAAATTGCGAATTTGGTGCTGCCGAGCCACAGGCCAACGAACCACCGGCGCAATGCCACTGTACTGTGCTGTGCTGGTGCTGTACCTTGGTAGGTAATGAATTTGATACAGAATTGATGACTTGCGTCGCTCGGGGAGACGGACATGCACGCCATGGGCCCCGTAAGTACAGGACATGTACTCCGCAGTGAGCATGAGCACAGTACCGCCACAGGTAGCGGATACCTGGTGTAACCCCTCTGCCTACGCCGCTGCAGAGGTACTCGGAACCCGCATTCACCTCGTCGGCCTTATGCGCAGCACAGAATCCGAGAGGGGGCACGCTAGCGCAGGAACCTCGTCGATACCTGGCATCGTTGCATCACTTGCGTCTGCTGCTGCGTCACTTACAAGTACTGCACGCAAAGAGATGTGCACGAGTGACAGGCGCCGGCGCGTCCATCAAGGTCACGAACGAACGAATGAACGAATGGAGGAACGAATTGCTGAGGCGGTGCTTGTGCTAGCTTTGAGGCGAGAAACACGTTCAAGGATGGCAGAGCCAACAAGTTGCGGCCTCTGTAAGCATGGAGTGGCCGTAATATTCCATCGAGTGCCTGTAATCCTTCACGGAGCGTCCCGGGGGCCAAGGGGCACAGTCTCACTCGACATTGCCGCCAAATACGCCAATACGTGTACACGTCAAGAGTTCAAATGCCAAGCAACATTTTGATTGTCTTCACCGTGCTGTCCCCTAACATGGGCACTGATACTGACGTACCCCCCCAAGTCTGCCCGCCCGCACTTCAGCTGTCAACTACATGCACAAACCCGCCCGCACATCATCATCTTTCGCTTACAAGTCCCCTAGACCCCTACTGTACCCTACTGTACGTCAGTACTACTACTCCCCAAAGTCCTGCTACCGCTGCCTCCGCTGACACTGCTGTGCATTTCCACTGCCACACATGTAGCGCTACTAACCTACATGGCAATGACCTCCTGTCCACGCCAGGCTGCCTCCTTCTTCAGTTGCCCCCCCAGAGAATGACGTCTTAGCCCGTCCCCTAAAACAAGGCGCCAGCCCAGCACAAGCCACTGCCCCTCCTCCCCACCAGCAAGTCTCTCCACTTCAGAATTCCATCCGCACATCCTAAATGATCGAATTTCTCTGCTTCGAAAGCCTATTCTTTTGCATCGCTTGCTTGGAATCCGCAGAAACCATGGAATCTTGAAAGCATTTCTCCACCACAAACTGCCTAGCATCGATTAAGGGCACTAGCAATTTGGTGGGATTCTGTCTTTGGCACCGCCTAGCTAGCTCCAAGATCTAACACTTGACGCCTTGGAACAAGAGAACTGCTATTCGTCTTCACAGCAATATTAACTCCCCGCCCAGGGCCTGATTTTATATAGTATTTAACAGCTGGACAAACCAATAGCATTTCTTCACGTCCCTTCATATTGCACATGTTTACGTAGCTGCAGGGCCTCGAGTGATCTCTGCCGAAGAGTATGTGGCTGCCCAATCAAGTCTCCTGCACGCCTCCATGATCTGGCCTTGAGTGAGATTAACACTGCTGTGAAGGAGACAGCGCCTTCGGACTGCAGTTACTACTGCAACTGCGGCACTTGACGGCATTTTTAAATCCCGAAACCTGCAGAGCTGGATCGAACCGGCTCTAATTTTAGTAGGATAGGCCAATATTCTCGATATCTTCACGTCCTTTCATACACCTCGAGAGCGATCACTGCCCTAAGAAATCGCCATGTTCGTAATTGAGTCTCCTGCACTCCTCTATAATGTAACTTTAAGGTTAAAAATGCTGTGAATATAGATCTTATTGAATATTTATGCACTTCCTAATATAGTATCCGTGAACCTCAGCAGTCGATTCCAGGTCTATCTCCCTGACCCCGACTGAGATGCGGTACTTCACAGCATTTTCATCTCCCACCAAGGCCTAGAGAGCTAGCCTGATTTATTTCTACCTTACTTCTCTGCCTAGAAGATAGGACTGCAACATTCTCCTTTTCATACGTGTATCTGTTCAACCAAAGCGCCGCAAGGGTTGCAATCTTTTGCGATTCAAAGCAAATTCAACTCCCCCCAAGGCCTAGAGAACTGGACCGATTTAGTGCAACCTAGTAATTTCCAGCTGGACAAGCCAATAATGTTTCTCTTCTCATACTCCGTACAGATATAGATATAGCCAAAGGGCCGCGAGAGTTAATACTGCCTAAAATAGCTGTCTAATTAAACCCCCTACACTTCTCCATAATATGGCCTTGGGTGAGGTTAATATTGCTGTGAAATATTATCCTTGAAAAATCTCTGTCAAGGGATTCACTCGTATGCATTCACAGCATTCTTAACTCCCGGCAAGACTGCAATATTCCTCTTCCCATAGGTCAAGACCCTCAAGAGTTGCACTTCACAGCATTTTAAGCCCCCGAATCCTGCAGAGCGCGTCAAACATGGCGACAGGCCCCTTCACAGCATTTTCAACTCCCCCCAGGGCCTGGAAGGCTGAATAGACTTTAGCCCCATACCCCAATCCTTCAAACGCAACTCAAAATGTATTACAGAGAGGAGAAGAAGCAATTACAGAGTACTACTCATATAGTACCAAATTCCGCCCAGTGTCCTCGCCTCCCCAATAACCACCACTTGACACTAGCATTGCAAAACAAGATTCAATTACTCAATGTATTATAGAATAAACGCCCAACGTCACACATAACACATCCGAAACCCCATAAAAATTAAACAAGCAAAAAGAAGAAGAAGAAAGAAACAACAAATTCGCCCCAAGTAAGAAAATGCTCCTTTGCCTGTGTGCCCCCCTTATCGCAAGCATCATACCCAGTAGTAAAGACACCGCATGTCCCTCTGTATGCACAAAACAAAGTAAAAAAGGTATGCCAAGTCCTGGGTAGGCTACTTCTCGTCCCGATAAACACTCTCTTGTCTATGCTGCGAGTTTGTTTCCCTTTACTCATGTTTCTCGTGTCTAACAATGGCTAGCCTGTCGCTGATCAAGTTCGAGAGCTGAAAATCCGCGTCACTCTGCATTGTACTCCGAAAACTCCACAAAGGCTTCGGCCATGGCGCTTCCAAGGAGGTGAAGCGACATAACCAGTCAACACCTTTGAGCGCCAGCAATATCGTTGGGGCTCGCTTTCAAATAGTCCTCTAGCATGTAAGAGGAGACGAAGCATAGGGGAAAAAAAAAAAAAGGACAGAGAAAACCCATCAACAAAACATCTTAACGTACATAATACGGCAAATTTTGGCTACAAGCCAGTCGGGTCTCCTAGTGTACGGCTCCCGAGAGATGTTCATCCGATGCCGTTTCTGCCATCCTCACCTTGCCTTGCCGTCTTGGGGGTGGCGCTTTTGGGGGTGTCTTTTTCGCAGCAACTTTGCTCATGTGCACGGTTCCATGCTTAAAAGGAATGCCGTGCTTGTGTTTGGGGACCGCCGGTAGAGGCTTCTTGGGTTTGCCAGTCCCATCTTCCAGCTCCACGTAATGCTCAGAGTGCTCCATGCCTGCTTTCAAATCATTGTTTCGACTTGGTGTCTGCACACCCGGCTTTTCCTTGACTTCGGCCACATCACTGACACTAACACTGCTGGATGAATCTCTTGGCGAAACGCTCATGCCTAGGAGCTTGCGGGCAACTTCTGCCTGGCCCGATGCCTCAGAATCTGCGTCGTCGTCTGCCTCGAGCCATTGGACCTTGGCGACTCGGCTTACCAGTCGGAGGGTTGTCGGATCGGCAGGTGCAAAGTGGACATTGTGAGAGCCCCTCAGGACCTTGACCAAGCGGAGAATCTCATCTCTTTTATAGTGTGGCGGCTGATTCAGCTGTGTATGCGCCAGCAGAGGATACAGAATCCGTAGGTATGTATGCCGGAGAGATCCTTTGTCGGCCGGGAGATCCATCAAATTTCGAATAATGACATCCAGTAACACTCGCAAATCGTTGGTATAAAAGTATTCGTACGTCGCTTTCGTGGTGAAGAGAAGATACAAAAGCTTGAGGATCAGCAGCTGGAGAGACGTCTCCGTCTCCCGATTCAAGAGCAGGATGATATTCTCCCCAAATGTTCGGAACTGTGATCCGTGGAGACTCAGGCATTTCAAAATACGGTTTGTCGGCGGCTCGGGCGTTGATCCGGGATTCGTCACGGTATCTGTAGATGCGAGCATGTATTGCTCGTTCAAGACAAGCTGTTGTCATTTGTAAGCATGACCGAATATTGACGGACTGGCCATCTCTCTTGGCTGCAGAAAGAGGAAATACTTACTATTACTCTAATGGTCGGGTAGTGATATGGATCATTAGCATCGTTAGACACGCCCTCGATTATGCGAAACAAGAAATGTATGAAGTTATCGTCGACTAGCGCCAAGTCTTCCGGCGTAAGTCGCTCCACGCGTGACATCTCGTACATGAGTTGCAGCAGGAATCGGTGGAGGCGCGGGTCGTCATCAGAGTCTCGGCTACTGATCAACTCCAACAGGCGAGGAAAGCAGGCTTCCTGGATCATGCGCGGAAACGTCACCTCGTCGCTGTGGCCGTCGAGTAGCAGCATGCATACTATGGCGTGGAGCGGCCCAGCCTCGTCCTCTTGCAGCAGGCTGTATATGAGCTGCTTGCGGACGTAGTCCTTGTTCCGCTTGAATATGTCGCTGTTCATCAAGATCTGCGAGCACATGACAACCTCGTCTTGCGATGCGGGCTGTTGTTCGCGCAGCTTGGTCGTCACGTTCAGCCAGGAACGAAGGGCATCGTCGATGGATTCGTGGCTGTCGCAATGTTCCGAGACGCATTTGTCGAGCTCTAGATAGCCGCCAGGGTCAGTGTCCGTTTCCCAAGCGCTGAATGTCATTATTCATCCACTTACCAGACCACAGCACATCCTCCTCCTCGGGAGAGAGAGGAGAGAGCGGAGATGGCAACATCTCTTCTGATTCCTCCATGGCTGCCAGGTCCCGCAGCACGAGGCAGCGACTGCATCTGGTCCTTTGCGCAGACGAAGTGGTGATGGCTGGCGAACTGGCGAACTGGTGAAGAGAAGCTGATCAAGCAATGGACCAAGCCGCGACAGGCTTGCACAAGGACGAAAAGGCACGTCACAAAGGAAAGTGCGCCAGACGTCGGCAATCCCCAATCCCAGTCCCAGTCCCAGTTCCAGTCCCAGTCCTAAGACCCTGTCCCAGACCCTGAAAGGGCTCCTGATTCCTGATTGACCGGGTTTGTGTTACTTGGGATGCGAGCGGAATGCAGGCCCCGTTTGATGTGTGGGGTAAAGGGAAGAAAAGAAGGCGATGCTTCGGGATGGATTTCGACCAAGTAGCCTGATGTCACCCAGCAGGCGTAGCCGATAAACGGTAGCGCTAAGAAAAAAAAATTATATTTGAACCGCAGCCACTAATATATGCAACCATGCTTGCCAAATTAATTACCAACCAGTGCCTGTTCCGTAGGTGGTGGCTTGTACTTTGTATACTTTCCAAGTTGTATATCAAATGCATGGAACATTCCCAGTTTACAGCTGGTACATGGTATAATTACTAGGTAGTAGGACATGCGGCATTCCTAGAGTACCTAGATGGGCAATTGTTGCACCAATTCGCATCCTATCCATCTGCCGCCTCTCGCCATCTCTATACCGGTCGTAAGGAGGCTACAGTAAAACACACATGTCAGTATCCTTGTCGTTCCAAGCCACTTCGTATGAGCCTCCTATTCATCATTTCCGCAGTGGCTCCGTGCATCGGTACCGACAGATAAGACCTCTCGTCCCTTACATAAGCGTGGATCACTCAATATAAGATCATCCAACTCCAAATTAACGACAAGGATCCAATCCCCGTAAGGCTAAATCTCAACTATATTTGCTCCCGTCTACTCTTCTATCTGCAATGTCTGGGGGTATTCTTTCGTCGTCAAACAAGCGCTCCGCCCGCCGCTTTTGCATATGTACAGCTCCCCACGCCAAACGCCAAATTGCCCACCCCAGCCCGACTGGGCATACCGTACAGGCAACCCGAGCCACCAGATTAAAGATATCATTCTATGATTTGCTCTTCTTCTTCTTCTTGGCTTCGACTTCTTCCTCGTAGACTTTCACTTTGTCGGCATAGGCCCGGATATTGCTAACCACATAGTCGGTGATGGTCTCGCCCTTGCCGGCAGCGACCCTCAAGACCAGCTCGTTCAGGGTCTCTCTTCCTAGAATGTCAACGTGGTCGGCAGTATTGGGCCCTCCTCGTGGGCTAAATCGATCAGGCTCGTGGGGCATCTCTACTACTGTGACCTTGGCGCCAGCAGGGTTATATCGTTTCATGTGCCAACCACGATTGCACATGTATCCAGCGCTTAGAAGATTCACAGTGCCGTCTCCTTCGCCTAGGATGACGCCATGGTCAATGGCACCTTCGGTGAGCCCAGTGTCGATGGTAATGTTGAGATTAGTCATGGCGGGTTGGTCCGGTGCTCTATAATAATATGATCGCTCCGTGGGCTTGCCAACACCGTAAAAGCAGTATATCTTGAGATTTGGTGCCAGAGGAAGTCTGCTCTCAAGGGGGTTGATCCATTTTCTGGGGTCCTTTTCGTTTTCTTCAACCTCTGCGGCAGTGTGGGCAACGCCGTGAGAATAGCTTCGCTTGACTTGATCCTTGTACCAATCCTCAGTCGTGTTGAAGAGATACTCCATGGATGCATCGACTGTAAAGTTTCGGTCGGGAGTCGTCCAGTTTGAGCCGACTCGAAAGTTGAGAAAAGATCCATACGAAAAACCCTGGTCAGGTTTGTCATCTGGCGCTCCGTTTAGGTCTCCCCAAACGGCGTCGCCTCCAAGCGGTAGCATCGATGAGATGCCCGGCATGGCTCTGAAAATCTCCGCTCGCTCCTCCTTGCTCAAGAACTTTTCCAGACCATAGATTGCCAAGGCATTTAGCTGTGCAGTATCACGCATCTCTCCAGATAACACGGCCGTCAGATCCTTCACCGCACCCAGCATACAGCCGCTGATATTGATCCAAGAGTCGACGTGACGATCCACCCAGTCTCCTCCACCACGGCCGCCTTGCTCAGACTCAACCCAGTGGTAAAAATAAAAAATGACTTGGCTACCCATGCTGTGCGAAGCAATGACCACCTTTCTGCCTTCGAATGCGACGGCGGTTTCGATGTATGATTTGAGCTTCGTAAAATACTGATCTCTTACTTCGAGATTAGGGTAGGAAAGCCTCCAGTCATATGCGGCCGTGAAGGAGTTCGTCGGGTCATATCCAATAGTAGCCAAGTTTTCCAAGACTTTGCTCCAGATCCAATAGCCCGTGATGAAGAAGTCGGCTGCGTCAAAGCCCTGGGCTGCACGAAGCTTCACCATGGGCGGATCAAGTCCTGTTCGCTTATCCAACATGATGTGCTTTTTCCAAATCTCCTTGTCAAGAACCAAAGCCCTCATCATTGTCCAGCTGCCCCACAGCCTCTTTCGAAAATAAGCCCTCGAGATGTTAGCCGTGCCCCAGGACTCCAGGCCGGTTGAGATAACACCAGGTATCATAACCATAGGATGGTAAGCATCTAGGCCCTCAGCCCGAGCCTTCAGGCCGACAGAGAAAGAGTCGTAGGAAGAAGTAACATCGCGCTCTCCTTGGACTAGCTCCCGCATGTCCTTGACCAGACCGGCCGGAATAACATCGAGCAGGCTGTCCATGGTGAGATCCGTAAGCTCTGGCAGGTCGATCAAGTCGTTTGACTTGGCAAAGAAGCCCGCAGCGATGAGACCACAGAGACCACCCAGCAAGAAGATGAAGGTGTTGCGACGCTTACGCGCCTTGGGTCCTCGTTCGATTACATGGACGTGAGTTGTCGGCTGAATCGGCGGGGAGTCTTCTTTGGAGTCCATGGTGGTTTCGGCCGAGCTGGTCTCTGGCGGAATCCGCCTCCGAAGAGTTGCCGCCATGGTCGAAGCCTCCGTGTCAAGCCGCAGGGGAAACAAATAGAGAAAATACTAAATAGAACGAAGCCGCGCCACGGACGACAGCTCTCTCAGAGGTAGAAGATTATGCGCAGATTGGCTGCCGTCCAGTTTCAGTTCAATCTAAGTAGTGGCTGACGTCGGGGCAATCGTCCGGCACGGGAAGAGATCCAGCCTTCTTAGTGGCTATCAGCGCTGTGCAAAGGCCACTAAAGGGACCTGACAGCGCCAAAGTACTGAGGACTCTGGTTCATCACAAAGGGAAGACGGGAAGAAGAGGGGGATTAAGAGTCAAATGCTGCAAATTAGGGGCAAGGAAAAATCAGACGCTTGGTTCACCTCCCGGAGCGCCGCAGCACCCCGTCGATTGGCTGCGGCAAGTTGTTGGAACCCGGTTTCAAGCATCAGCATCAGATCAAATTGGCTTTTCCTCCGGATCTGGGAATCTCGCTGGGCTGAGCTACAGGCACCGCGTTTTTAGCAGTGGAGGGTGCGGTTTTCTGCGGCCCCCATTGACATGTGATTGACCGTCACGCGACGACAGAGAGCCTCCACCATGGCTTTTTAGTCAGGCGTTAAGGTTGCACCAGAGCGAAAGTTGCTTGCCAGGCCTCTTGGAAGGATTCGCTGCTCTCCGCCGATGCTGACCGGCCTGCCTGGTTGGCTGCCACTTTGGCTGTTTGCTCCCATTGCCAACTCACTGACCGACGCTGAGTCACTCGTTCGAGGAGGTGGTTGAACAGAAAAGAGAGAATAAGAACGAGGGAATAAGAACGTGGGAAAGACGGCTGCTTGCACGATTTCCCGGACTGCCCTTCACCGCAAACCACCATCTAGCAATACATCATGGCCTTGTCATCGACCAAGCAGCTAGCCGCCAACCTGGAGTACGTCCAGTATGAGCACCGGCTCGAGGCCGAGTATCTCCCCGCCATCCGGGCCCTCATCTCAAAAGACTTGAGCGAGCCGTACAGCATCTACGTCTACCGGTACTTTCTCTGCCAATGGTCTCATCTTTGCTTCATGGTAAGCCGTCGCCCTCGCCACCAAGTCTCTCGCCCGCAACAGCAGCTGATCGACTTCAGGCCCTGGACCCAAAGGACTCCTCTCTCATCGGCGTCATAGTCTGCAAGCTTGAGGTGCACTCAGCTCACTCACCGCCAACCCGGCGAGGATATATTGCGATGCTGGCCGTGGCGTCGCCATTCCGCGGGCGGGGGATTGCCACGGCGCTGGTGAAGAAGGCCATCGATGCCATGGCTAATCGCAATGCCGATGAGATTGTTCTGGAGACGGAGGAGACCAACACAGCTGCCATGAAGCTGTACGAAGGCCTCGGATTCATTCGATCGAAGAAACTGCATCGGTACTACCTGAACGGCAGTAGCGCCTATCGATTGGTCCTCCTTCTAAAGGCCGTCGACTCGGATCAAAGTTCCTTCTACGGCGAGCATCAAGTCACGTAGCCTACATATTGGGACGCTGTCTTGACCAGCCATGCAAATAGAGAGAAGGGGGGTTCCTCGGGGATATATCGGACTGTTATAGAGGCGGCACTGGGATGGCGTGGCATGGTATGACGTGACACGATATGAGGGTCATTCAAAATTTGGCGTTTAGCAGGTTGGTCTCTACTTGTCTGATATTCATGGGTAGTCATCTCCCATTGGTTATTTCGGTGTTTGAATCAAGGTATCGCAACATTTTAGTATAGGATTACTGTTGTTGTACCAACTCGACAAGATGTTCCCTATTTGACGTCCCCTCAAGCTCGGCGAGGGAATGCATCTGCAGAGCTGTAGATGGAGGCCCTCAATCCCCAGACATTGCCGTGTGAGATGCCAATATATGTGAATGCATCTGCTGGCGGTGTCAGTCTTGAGCATCAGATACGCAGTCGCAGGGAACTTGCCTGGCTTATAGTAAACTGGACGGCCTCTGGCCTCGACTAACTTGAGCTCGCGCATCTTTTGCAGCACGCGTCTAACATCGGCCTTGTCCCTAAAGTCGGCCGTGTATATGCACAGAATGCGATCCTTGCGAGGATCCTCCAATGGCGACCGCGGTGCAACCTTGGCGGCGATGCCAAGCTCATTGTTTGCAGTTGCTTTGGCGGCAATCTCCCACATTTCGTTGACTTCCGAGACTGGGCAGAACAACAGCCACTACAGGGGAGGCATAGTCAGTAACAGGGCATCATCACATCACATCATCAAGCAACAATGGCGAGCCGTACTTTGCCTGTTCGCACCTTGGCGAGATGGGCTAGCTGCAGGATGTCGTCGACAGCCTGCTTCTGCTCTTTTCTGATTTCCTTTTCGACAATAGACTTGGCCTTTCCCGACCTCTGCATTCCGTCAATAAACTTGCTGACAAGGTGAAGCCTCTCCAGGCCGCCTTGAGCGACGATGGCTGTCTTGCTGCCCTCTTCCTCGGGCGCCTCGTCCTCGTTCCCCTTGGAGAACTGGCCCTGGCTCTCAAGCTTGTGTACCCGTGGGATGTAGGGGTTGCAGATGAAAATCCATGGCGTCTCTGGTGTCTGGTCAGTCGTAGCCGGTGGCAGCCGCGAAAGGAAGTCGTCAATCGTCTCCGTCAATTGCCAGGCATAAGGGATTCCAGCATATGGATTGTGCAAGTGAGAGGCCTCTTCGATGAAGTTTGTCTGGCGCTGCGGACGGCCCGGATGCTCTCGCTGCTGCTGGGCCCAATCGTCCACGTCAAAGTCGGCGACACGCTGTAAGAGCTGCGAAGCGACTTCCTCATCACCTAGATTGTCTGGTCAGAGGCAATACATTCCCCTTTCCCCCAATTAGACGAATAAGCTATAAGATGAAATTATAAGGTACCATAAAAGTCTGAATCGTCAGAGTCCATGGCGCTGAGACAAACTCGCGCCGCAATCAGGTACCCGACACCGCTACGGCACTTTTGGCGCCTTTTGGTGCTCCCGTACGGGCTAGTTAGTGGACATCAAAAGATCGGTTTGATTGCTCAGCTGTGCCAGCGGACTGGACTTGGTAGAGCTGCCAAACAAAAGGGCCGGTACAAGCGTCGGGTGTTTCGGTGAGAGCGTTTGCCCAAGGCTACAAGTACAAGCAGCGTGTGGGATGGGATGGGATCACGGCATCAACGCTGCTTGAGAAATATCGATTCTCTGGTCAGTTTTGTCAGAAAAAAAGAGTAAAATAAGGGGAATTGCAAAAGAGTTGTAGAGGCAAAAATTCACCTGCGGGGACCGTCTCTGTATGTAGGTGATATTATAATCCAGGTCCTCTCCTCTTGATTTACAACCGCGTCCCCTGTAGGCGCTCTCCAGTGACTGCGGCCGGGCTGACGGGAAGTGATCCGATAAGCTCCACCGCCGCCACAGCGGTTCAGTCCAATGTTTTCTTTCCTTTTCCCAGGCCACCACAGGCAACTATCAGGTGAACCGTCATTGCTACCTGTTCCATGCTTTTTCCCCCCTGAATTCAGGCTCTCTCTTAGCATAAGCACCGCACGCCTAATATGGAAGAACTGACGCCCATCACCTCACTGAAATCACTGGTGTTGGATCTCCCTCCTAGCTGTGCCGAGTTCTGCCCCGCGCATCCTCAGTATCTGGTGGTGGGGACATACAATTTGCAAAAAGACGACACCGAGCCGGCGCCGGCACAAGACGACGATGACGGCGGTGATTCGGCAGCTCCCAAGCCCCAGAACAGGAATGGCAGCCTTGTCGTTCTCAAGGTTGAAGGCGACCACGTGTAAGGCTGCAACTCTGGATGCCTAGAAGGCTGGTCAGGCTGCCGGACTACTGACTGTTGATGAGGGAAACAGATCGATAGTGCAGACCGTAATGCAGCCGTCTGCTCTGCTGGACCTCCGCTTCTACCAGGATGTGCCAGAGTATCAGGACGTCTTGGCAGTGGTGTCCAGCACTGGAACCCTTGCCATGTTCCAATTCGACCCGCTCAGGGATGCCAGCGCGCCATTGCAGCACTTGGCCACGAGCAGGTGTGAGGATCTCGACGACGATGTCCTCTTTCTGCAGTGCAATTGGCATCCGGTTGCGCGCAGGGTGATTGGAGTCACCACCTCCACCGGATTAGCGAGGCTGCTACTACTGGATGATGAGTGGAAGATAACCAAATCTGTCGACGTGGACGTTCAGAACTCTCTCGAGGCTTGGTGCATAGCTTTCTCTCCTAAAGACCCTTCATCACATGCAACGAACCAACCCATCTCGGTCTACTGTGGGGGGGACGACTCCACGCTTCGATATACGACCTGTCACTGGGAAGGGGAAGGGGATCAAGATGACCCATCATCAACCCTAGACATGCCATTCGGCTCCATAGCAGTGAAGGGACAGCACGATGCAGGAGTAACTGCAATTTTGCCCCTGTCGCTGTCAACCCAGGACCAGGGTAGAATAGTCGTCACTGGAAGTTACGATGACCATTTGCGAGTCTTTGCCATTCATGATCTTCATGATTCGCATGGCTTGAAGCGCGTGCAACTGCTAGCAGACGCGAACCTTGGAGGCGGGGTGTGGAGGCTGAAGCTGGTGGATATCCAGACCGCGGGAGGCTTGACGAGGATACGAATCTTGGCATCTTGCATGTATGCCGGAGCGAGGCTCGTTGAGATTGTGGCAGACGGCAGTGGACAGGGCTGGGCCTGTGAGGTCTTGGCCCGGTTCGAAGAGCATAAAAGTATGAATTATGCTTCGGATATTTTGCCATCGCCCGCGGAGGATAGGGGGGTGCGCGTTGTCTCAACCAGCTTTTATGACAAGCTGCTCTGCCTGTGGGAATATGAGCCGCAGCAGTAATACTAGAATGAATTGCCGGCGACGCCAATCCCACCGTGACAAGATTGGATTGTTTGAGAATAGAGGATGGAGCCAACAGGTACAGTGCTGTATAGTATAGCCCAAGTGGGCGGTTTGCCTCATTGGGACAGCAATTGTCCTCCCAGTCAATCCAATCCTTCTAGAAGACGGAAGCGAAGCAAGCTAGACATGACTCCCGGGGGCATGTAATCAAGCAGGCGGGGTGCATTCGGCAGAGCCGCAGAGGCTGTTGATCAGCCAGGTCCGAACCAGAGGCTCACGCGATGCATCGATGCATCACACACCACACGCCCCTCCACCAAGCTGCAGCGGTTCCACTGGCGGAATCCATACCTACTGTAGTAGTACGACGACACAAGATCCAGGGGACCTGCCAGGCTCCACCGCTGCCTGCTCAGTGCCCTGGGCCAGGTACTAAGAGATGTATAGTAGTAGGTATGTAGAGTGACTGACCAAATGGCATTGAAGCTTGTGCTCGTATCATGTATGTATACATGTAAATGCTCCGTGGCCCGCCCTCTCAGCCTTGCAGCACGGCGGCACTCAGTTGCGTGAAGCGAATCGAAGCCGTGCAAGGCTGGCGAGGCCTACTGTACTCCGTACTACTATAGGTAGGTACTATGTAACTGGAGGCGTCGTGTGCCTGTATGGATTCGCCTCCAGCTCCATCAATAGTGGTCTTTAGCGGCTCGTCGACCGGCAAGGCTCCATCTCGGGCCTAACGTCGCCTAGGCAATTCGCGATCAGAGTCCCCTGAAAAGTAACCTCAGGACGTTGGCCACAAGAGCCTCAATGTTGTTGCTGCGTGAAGCAGAAGCTGGATCCTCCCTCTCTTTTCTGCCAGCTGACCGCCTTCACCTTGTGCCCGGGATAATCGTGCCCGTTTTTCTCACCATCAACCTTCTTTTATCGTACAACCTACTACTTTTCCATCGTCAATTCTTGTTGCAGTCCCCGGCACACAGCAGCAGTTGAGTCACCCTGTCCTGTCGTTACGAGTCGAACCCCGCTGGCCGTTGCTGCCGTCGAGCTGTCACCTCAATAATCAAACAAATTACCCGGGCCCCCCTGCTCTTTTTTATTTTTAGTGAAAAGCAGCCACTCTCGATGCTCGTGCCCAAGCCGACCGACTTCTAAGATTCTTTTGAGGCTGTCTCGTGGGACAAGAAGCATTCCCGATTGCGCCGCGTGCCCTGCAGCGTTCCTGCTCGCGCCACTTTGGCTGATTATCAACCATGGCTTCCAACACCAACGGCGGCGACGCGAGAAACGGCGGCCATGCAGACGTGCTTGCCAAGATTCACCTTGCGCTCGAAGTCGTCCACAGCCCTCACTCGACCAACGATGCGCGTAGGGGAGCCCAATCTTTCCTCGAAGAAGTCAAGGACATCCCCGAAGCCCCCTTCCAAGGCTACAGCCTAGCTTCCGACAAGGCCCAGCCGCCCGTTGTACGCCATTATGCCCTCTCGCTTCTCGAGCATGCCATACGCTACCGATGGGCCAGCTATACCCAAGAGCAATCCCAGACCCTTCGAAACTGGGTGCTGGAGCTGAGCCAGGCCGTTTCCAAGGACGACCCATCATATCTGAGAAACAAGACGGCCCAGCTCTGGGTGGAAGTGGCCAAGAGAAGCTGGGGCTCCGACTGGACGGATATGGATGTCATGCTCGTTGAGCTGTGGCAAATCCCCAACTCGCCTGCTCACAAGGAGCTCGTCATGTTTGTCCTCGAGGCTCTGTCCGACGAGGTTTTTACTGGAGACGACTCCGTCGTTGCCATGAGGGAAGGCGTCCTTAGCAAGGCATGCGTCGAGATCTTCACTCCCACCGCGGTCCTAGCCGAGGCGTTCCCCAATCGTCAGCTCGGCCCAGATGTTCGGTGTGGTCACGAGGGCTGGCTCAGTCGGCTTTCGGATTTCCTAGGCATGTGTATGAGTGCCGAAGCCAACGACGAGGTGAAGACGTGCATTGTGAAAGGATTCTCTGTCTTCCTGTCACTCATGTCATGGGCTATTCCAAAGGCCATATCCTCTGCTCGCTGCGTGGCTATTTTGTCTGCCGGCCTAGCGTCGCCATCGACTGAAATTCAAAAGGTGAGACAAACAGTACCGCTAGACTATTTCCCTGCGATTCACGCTGACAAGGTCCCAAACAGGTCGCCCTAGATGCCCTGCACGCCCTGTATTGCCGATCCAACTTCACAGATGATGAGTTCAGAGACCTTGTGGCCCCCATGTACAGCGGTGCATCCATTCAGCTCTTCAAGCAACTTATTGATCGGTCAGCGGTCGACGCCGACGACATAGACGAAGACAAGTACCAAATCTTGAAGAAGCTCTCTGAGGTACGCTCCCGATATTACACAACCGCACGTACCCGCTTCACTCCTAACAAGTGTTTCAAAAATAGATGTTGTCAAGCTTGGGTGATTATTTTGAGAGAAAGCATTCCCAAGTCCCTCTTGATGCAAGGCCTGAAGGCTTCCTGCAGCTTTTGCTCCAAGTAGTACAACACCAAAGCCTCATGGTGTCAATCCCGGTCTTAGTAACGTGGACGAGACTCCTTGCGAACAAAGTGATCGGCCCAAGTGATCTTGTCACATCCATGATAGGGCCTCTCCTCGAGGTCTGCAGCTCCAGATTGGTCCGATACGAAAACCTGCCTCCAGATACCACTGACCCAACCTTCCTTTTCCTGATGGAGGACACCGATACCATCCCCGAGCGCCATGCCTTCCTGGGTAACTACCGCCGCTATAGCTCGCAAATCGTTGAAATCATTGTGCAACTCAAACTAGTCGACGCTGTATCGCATATCCTAGGCCGCACCGAACAGGTTCTGCTGCATCTCTATGATGGACAGCCGCCATTTAACAGTGAGACATTGCCCCAACTCCCCGCTTCGATTAGAACCATGAATTGACGCGATCAGAGCAAAACTATTTCAAACACTCGATGCCTGTTTTGCAGGTGGACGCGCACTTCACTCTGATTGAAGCGTCCTTGAAGGGATACGCAAAGTGGAAGAGGACACACCACCACGACAATGTGCGTAGCAAAGCATCGACCTTTTTTGGTTGATACGAGGATGCTAACTGATTAACTGGATAGCAACAGCAGATAGCTGAGCTTGAGTCCAGTCTTGAAGGCTGGTGCGCGAGACTTTTGGAGATGAAATTTGAGGTATGTCCTCTGCATTATAGGAATACTGCAGCACAATCTCATCATTGACTAACGCTCGGTGCTCTCCAGGATCCCTTAATACGCAGGCGAACTCTCCAGTTACTCGTCTACTTCTCAACAAATGCCCTGAACAAGAATGCAAATTTCATGCTAAAAGTGCTTGAGCACATCATTCTCACATGGCCTGTTTTAGAACCAGAGTATCAAGCATACAATGAGGCCATTAAAGATTTCCAAGTTGAGAGCATGGTCGAGCTGCACCGCCTTGCGATTGGAATGCCCGATCACCTCCTGGTATGTCCCGTTCCGGGCTCTTGACATCTTTGCGTACAAAAAAAAAAAAAAAAATGCTGACTGTTTTCGGTCATTAGGGGGTTTATGACCAAATCGAAGCCCGCGTGAATGAGATGATATCTACTGGAAAGTTGGATGAAAGAAGAACTCTTGCTTACCGAAGCTTTTTATTCTTAATCATGTAAGTTGTAATATCCAATGAGTAGTTGCAGATCTGGTGTGTATTCTAATGCAGGGCACAGACATCGAGCCAAGCACCTTGACGCTCAGGCCAAGATTCAGAAACTACGAGAGTTTGTTGAACCGGTCAAAGCGCAATGGCAAGAGGAGAACATCAAATCTGCTGTGAAGTCATACTCTGGCTTCTGCGAACTTCTTGCGCTAGATAAGGCTCAGGCATACTTGGTCAGCCGCCAGGCGCACAACATCCAAGACTGGGGCTCATGCGAGCTCGACGCGGAGGGATTGGCCCTCCAGAGCGAGTTGGAAGAGCGCCTCAAGGTACGTGTAAATCCCAGGAGCCCCGCATCCCTTATGAGCATGTGCCGACACAACATGACAGCAACTGCCACTCCGTCCGATGAAAACCCTTCTCGCACTATCCGTGGATCGAGTCGACAAGTCATCCACTGCCTTCCAGGCTACCTCTGTGATCTGGGAGGAAGGATTCGCAAACATCCTGGCAGATTTGCTGCGTTTTTTGAGGTACGTTGTGATGGTAGAGATGATGGTATGTCAGTCTTGGGTATTAATTTCATTCTAGCTATGCCCACGCATCCCACAACCCACATAATTGGACAGGGTTCCCAGAGGGCATGCGACACATTGTTGATAAAGTCCTGAGCGATAGATTTTGGCAGGCCGGCATCTCCGAGGGAAGCAAAGACGATTTCTACGCTCGAGTTCTCGATAAGAAAGGCACGATAGAGGGGCTTGCATCTACGATTCGTGGGTCAGTTCGTTATGTCCGCGAAACAGCCTATGGAGTCATATACTGCATGAGCAAGCTTCATTCACAGTTTTACGGCTTCAGCGAACTCGCCGCTCCATTGTCCGAGGCTTTCTTCTCAGACTCGATATGGCTGTCCACACACCAGCAAAGCAACCTGCTGAGTCTAGTTCGGCACCTGGTCGATGACTGCCCAGTTGATTGCCGCGAAAACTTTTTGCCAAGACTGTTATCTTCGTGCTTCCAACAGATGGATGCCAAAATCAACTCCGAGTGGGCAAAGCTTGAGCAGCAGCAGACCGTGGTGGCAGATGGCGATGCCGAGCTGAAGGAGGAGATGAAATCCGAGAGTATCCTCCGCCAAGTAACGTACACAGCCGTCGTACTAGTGGCAGACTTTTTGGATCCGACCAAGCCAAGTATGATGAACCCCTGACATCTCCGCATGTTTACATTTGCTTACCTTTTGTATAGATTCTCCGACTTTGAAATCACAGGCCCAGAATTCTGGCGAGCACAACGACTCAGGGGAAGCCTATCCCTCTCTTCGAAATTTTTGCTTGTCCCACCAGGAAATCATCGAGCCGCTCTTGCTTTTCTGCATGCACGGAATTCGGATGCGAGACATACGGTGTTGTGGAATGTTACTGCGACTGTTCATTTCTCTGGTGCCGGAATTCAACTCGGCGCCTAGTCAAGGATCTAAGAGGGGCCAAACAAGCTCCGATGGAAACGGGGCTCCGGCGGATGCAACTCCTATCCCTTCGGAAATCGCTACGGCTGTCCGAGAGTATATCTCTTCGGACGTAATAAGGGCATGCATCACCTCCTTCCATGAGCCATACTTTGTGGACGTGCAGAAGGAGTTGGCATCACTCATTGCCACAATTGTGGTCTATTATAGCACAGTCACGTCGACACCAACCGATGTTCTCTTGGCACTGCCGAACGTGAATCCCGCGGAACTGGCGCGCCTAAATGCCTACGTCGCCAAGCCGGGATCCCACACGCGGCAACAGAGAGCAATCGTCCTGGAGTTCTTAAAGGATCTCAAAGGAGTGAGCGTCTCAGAGATGGGAAAGCTGAATAAGGGATTTGATAACTCCAGTCGCTCTAAGCGCACATCTCGGAGCAAAATGGCACAGGGCTTCATGACTAGCGCTCCAGCAGCACCTGATGCTACGGGCCACAAAAGAGTAGACGCGGCCGGGGGCAGGGATACACCTGATGGCCTGGAGGGCATTGCCGGTTTATTCGAGAACTAAAGAAAAGGAAGAGAAGAAAGAAAAGAAGAAAAAAAAAACACTTTGGCTAGCGGTTTCAGCCGCTGGAGAGCTGGTAGAGGCAAACTAAAAAGGATTTAACAATGGTGACAATGGGGCGCAACAGGAGTTTGCCTTTTCCCTATTGTCTTGTACTGTTTTATTGATATATCTTTGCTTCAATAGAGCGGAGGGTGCAAGAGCCGAGGGTGGGAGGCAGGAATATGTAAAGAACGAAAACTGATAATTAGGGGCAGAGGATTTCCGCGGGAAGAAGCTGAGCAGTCATGTCAAATGTCAGCCACAACTGGTGTTGGGGGCGTGAGATGAAGTCGTCATACTGCCTCAAGGTATCGCAGGGATTGTGGTAATCAAAGGTGGACAAAGCCACAAAAGGGAGGGGACTCTCGTAGCTACTAGCACTAGGTAATGTTAATAATATCTAGTAGCACAAGTTGGAGGCATTTACATGCTCGTCTGCCCAGCCGTCTCTAAGCGTACAGTATGTGCATCAGTCTTTGGACTGGATGACGGCGATAGGGTGCGTGTTGTTACAGGTGCCAAAGGGACTTTGTCGTAAGGCGGTGTTGGAGCAGTTTGCCCCCCCTGCCCAGCATCCTTGGCTGATTCCTACATGTCATGATAATGTTCCGAGAGATGCCAAGGCAGCAGTTGTGGCTGATGTGATTGTGATTGGACTGGGATTGTGTCGCCTAGAGAGGGGGGCGTTTTATTTGTGTTTGGCCGTGTCAGTTGGGTCTGTTGGACGTGAAGTAGGAGGTCCGGAGTCCGGATTGCGGCGGTAGGTGATTGATTTGCTTAGAGGAAATATATTGAACAGCCACGGGGTGTGACTGTGCGAGTGGATATGCATGTAGGCGGACTTGGTGCCATGATCATCATCATCACCATCATCATCCATGGCTAGGTTGCTCTGTGCTTACCAACCAAGGAGTGGAAGGGCATGGATAAGTACTATTGATATCACAGATGAGGCACGTGAGGATGAAGAGAATCCAAGGACAGCACAGTGGAATACTCGGAGGGAAGGGGCAAGAAGGGCGGCAGAGGCAGACATGCGTGCTTGGGCTGGGCTGAGCTGAGCTGAGGCCGGGACTCAATGGGTGCGACGTGCAACGAGGGGGTCGCACGTAAGAGGAGGCACGCTGTGATCCGTCTCGCTTCGCGTGTTTTGGCCTACCGGGGAGAGACGGTTCGGTAAAGAGCAGGGCGGGATGGTGATGGAGTTTTATTCTGGCTGGGTTCTGTTCTGGGCGTTTGGGGTGAGGGTGAGTGAAGATGGCGGTGTTATTGATGTCCGCGGGTGTGTTTTATACATGTACGAACGAGGAGGGCAAATAGTTGGTGAAGATGGACGACAGATGGATCGAGATGGGACGAGATGGAGATGAGATGAGCGTGAACAAAGCACAAGCCGCTGCAGAGACGCAGTAACACGCATCCCCCATCTCGTATAATCGGACGGGGACTTCGGCATCTCGACGCCCCAAAGGCTGCTGGTAGCCTCCATTCGGAACTGCACGTCGCCTCTTTGCGCGCACCCGCAGCGTTGATTGGCTTGGGCTCTGGATTTTCTCACTTCCCGATCATCTCCATAATTTATTTAAAAAAAAAAATTCCAATAATACCTAACCTTTTTTTTTTTTTTTTTTTTGCATCTTGTTTTCGATCTTGTCGCTCACGTAACAGCATGTGCTGGGCTAGTTGCCTGTACAGTCCAGTAGCAGCGGCAGATGGAACTTCCCCTTCCCTCACGACACTCGTCAAACGCAACTGTTTCCTTTTGGCTTTGTCGCAGCTAATTATAGCCCCAAGACCGGGCTTTGATGGGTTGGTTTGGTTTGGTTTGGTTTAGTGTAGCGGTGCCAGACTTGAATGCGTTTCGGTGAGGCTTCGCTGCTAGCCGCGTTTATATACATGGGGATCAACAGCTTCAAATCCATTCTACTGCAAGGTTTACAGGACAGGGGGGTGTCATGGAACTCCGCAGGTTGACCACCAGACCCCATGTTACTATATCTTAATAGTATAGTTAAGCTAGTTGAGGCAGCTTTTCCTGCGTTGGTGGCGTTGATCTCTTTTTTTTATATTACAAGTTGTTACGAGGTGCAGAGTCCCGGAGTCAAAATCTCGGACGGCTGCTGGTTGAACCATGCACGGGAAAAACAGCTGAATGGACATCTTTTTTTTTTTTTGTTCTTTTCGTCACACAGCCTGTCTCCACCCTTGGCAGCCGAACGATTCTTCAGCATTTCCCGGGATGGAGGATGATGTTGGTTACAGGTGCCCCGTGCAGCATGTAGATACCCAGTACCGACCAAGCTGGAGATGTACACACTCAATACTTCGTATATGCAATCAATATCTGGCCTCAGCAGAGGCTTGCCCCCCTCCCCTAATCCGGCTTCCAAGGTCGCACCCAGTTAGCGGTCAAGTCTCTGTGCTACCGCTCAAGTCCTCAACTGGGCTTCTTCGGCCCTGGCACCTGTCAGTTCACTTCGGCGTCTGAGGCCAGACAGACTGAGATGCGCGACACGCCGGGTTACATCGGCCAAGGTACCTGGTCCAACGGTGGCTGGAGACGAGGCGCGGGTGCAGGTACAGGTCCAAGGCCCAGCACCGCGGCCGTGCTATCTGCGCCGGTACCAGTACAGCGCCGGGAGCGTCGTGTCCACGCCGGTACCGCCAAGCTCTCGCTTCCAGGTCCCCTCGTCTCGTGCGTGCGAAGCCATCGCCTGCGACGAATTGGATTGGGATTTCGCCTTGCCGTCAAACCCGTCCGGTCTCTTCGACTTCTGGTTCTGCTGCTTCTGCTTCTTCTTCTCTCTTCCACCGTCTGTCGTACTTGATACTTTCTCTCGTGAGCTCTCCCGTTTGGCTGGTCCGGAATCGAGACCGTCCTTCATCCCTGGAGCCTCCTATTTCTCTTCCTATTGTTATTCCTGTTTCCCGTCGTCTCCCCCTCATTCGTCATCATCCCCGAGTTCGCGCTTCACGTCTCTTGCTTCTGTTCCTTTTTCAGCTTCTCCTCTTGTTGATTCCCGCGCCAGGTCGGCAGTGAGAGACTACGTACTCCAAGTACAGCACGAGTGATCACGGGTGAAAGAGAGCAAGCGGGAGCCAGGGCCACAGCCAGACAGGCGACCGGCAGAAGCTCCCCGGTTGACACGTCTGAAGCTGACCAAGATCCCGGCCCGCTGGAAATCCCACAATCCGGATCCGGGTTTCGCTTTGCAGTGCAGCGGTGCGAAGTGGACGACGTATATCTCCAGCGGTGCCCGCGATAGCTTCATACGCGCCGCAATCCTTCCTCCAGCGCTTTGACGCCTTGTGCTGTACAAATCCTCCGCCGCCCTGCCTTGGCTCCTTGGCTCCTTGGCACATCTCGCCCGATCCCCAGATTGCTCCCCCATTGATCTGCCGTGTATAGTCGCCACCACCTTATCCGCGGAGCGACATCCAGCCATTCGTTAGCTACATAGCCTCGGCAAATCAGACATCCATCTCACCAAAAGTCGCTGCTCAACTCCTCGCCCATTGCAAGATACGTCGCTTCTCGCCTACCTGCCAACGCTCGGCATTTCTCGTCACTCACTGTTGCACCGCCATCCACCTGCCTGCCTTGTGACAGGTTGAGCAAACATTTCCTTTCGTGGCCTCTTGTTTATCGGCCCCCCCCCCCCTCCCTCCCTCTCCTTCTCCCACCATCATCATTGGGAGTTTGTTGGTGCCCTCGGATTCTCGTCTCTCGAATCTTTTCTCCTTCACTATCACGTCAGGAAACCATAAGCTAGCTGCCTCAAAAGCTCAGCACTATACTTCTCACTGCGATTCCATTTTTTTAAACCCGCCCCAACTTCTCACTGCCCCTCTCTTTTATATATATATATACTCCTGCACTTTCTCCGGCTCTTAGTACCGAAACAGGGCTGCGTGGCTTTTGGCTTCACACGCTATTTTCCTCCTCATTTGAGCTCTGCCATCCCGATTCGGCAAGAGGGTCAAGCCCAGCAATTTCGCCCCATATTGCCTCATTCTCCCTCTCTCCTATATATACATATACATATAGACACGCTCTCAAAGATTTTATCGTCTATACGCTCAGCTCGTTGACATTTCTGGCCACTTCTCCATGGTTCAAGATCATGGTTTCAATTATACGACACTCAAGCTCAAGACCCAGTATTTGATATAAGCCAACTGGCTCTGTTACTCACCATGGTCTATCAAGGCAAGCCTTCCAGGGGTTGTCAGATGTGCCGTACTCGTCGTATCAAGGTATGTCTCTCTGCTTTTATCCTGCAATGAAGCTCCACGCCGAAACTCATCATCTATTAGTGTGACGAGACAAAGCCCACATGCAAGCAATGTGCCAAGTCTCGCCGGCAATGCCCCGGATACAGAGATGAATTCGACCTGGTATTTCGTAACGAGACCCAGGCGACGGAGAAGAGAGCGCAGCGGGCATCAAAAAAGGCTTTGGCGCAAAGGATGACCAAATTCGCCACCAGTTCCACGCCAGAGCCATCATCTCCAAACGGTCAACATTTGTCCGTAAACCCCCCCTTTGTGGCATCTCAACATCTGCCCTCATATGGCCGCAAGAATCAGCAGACCCCTTGGACCGGCCTTTACACCCTACTGCAGAAACCGCAGATGGACTTGGACGGCCAGGTGACTTGCCATTTCCTCTCCAACTACGTCCTCATTCCCCGGCAGGGCAACGGACGCGGATTCCTCGAGTACCTCGTGCCATTGCTGAGGGCAGAAGAGGTGGCCCCTCACTTCAAGGCCGCATTCGACGCTTGTGCCATGGCCAGCTTTGCCAATAGCCGTGGAGATCAGCTTCTGGTGGAACGCGCGCTGTGCATTCATTCCAAGGCATTGGGGGCTATCAACATAGCCTTGAACAACCCAGACACGATCAAGCAAGATTCCACACTGGCGGCAATCCTCTTGCTGGGACTTTTTGAAAACATCACAACTAGAAATCTCGGCATGCTGGCTTGGGGACCTCACATCCGTGCGGCGATCCAGCTTGTTAGGAAACGGGGCCGCAAGCAACTCCGGACCAAAATCGGAGTCTCTCTATTCATAGCAGTGCGAACCCAAATGGTATGTTCTTCTTCTGTGCTTGATTTCTTCGTCCACTTCCATCTTCTTGTTCTGACTGCAATTTTGTAGATTGTCCACACGCTCAGTACTTCGAGGCCACCTCTAATGCAGGCGGAGTGGTGGGTTAATTCGGATTCCGTCCGGGATACGTATGCGTCTCAGTGTCAGAGGCTCGGCATTCGCACCGGAGAAATCAGGGCAGAGGTGAACCGGCTCATGAGCCAGCTCCCTCGAAACATGGAAAGCGTTGAGGCGCTGAAAGACATGATCAGACAAGCTCAGGAGGTGGACTTTGAATGCATCCGGTGGGCAGAGACGCTCCCGGACGATTTCAGATACCGGACGATCCTCTGGCAAGATGAAATCCCCGATGCCGACTACAGCCAGCTGGAAGTATTCCCAGGCCGCGTCGATGCCTACCCAGATTTGTGGGTGGCCAGTCTATGGGGCATGATGCGAGTATCACGAATCATCCTGGCGTCGGTCGTGATCAGGTGTGCGGCATGGGTCTGCTCACCCGTCGACTACCGCACGGCTCCAGAATACGCCACGGCGAGGAGAATATGCGTGGAGAACATCACGGATATCATAGCCTCGGTGCCCTACCAGCTCGGGTGGTTTAGCACGCGCAAGCACCTGTTTCAGCAAGACAGCCTTTCCGGGTTTGCCTGCGGCGAAGACGACACCTACAAGAGCCTGTCTGGATACTTTTTGACTTGGCCGTTGGCCTCTATCCAGGGACAGGATTACATGACGGAGAACCAGCGAACTTGGGCCCGTGGACGGCTCACCTACATCGGAAAGCACCTTGGCGTCTCGTACGCTCTCATGTTGACTCAGGTATGAAATCATTCCATCTTCTGCCATGGACTCTTGGCTTACGACTCGCAGCTCCACTATCGGACTCCCTCCATGCTCATAAGAAGGGACGGCACAATGGCCAACAGCCCGTCCGTCAACGTCGAGAAGATTCTCTCCATGAAGGTCGCGAAGCCATCCGAGGTGTTGTCCACAATGCCCATGGCGCCGCAGCTGTTCCGGCAGCAGATGTTCCAGGGTCAGCCAACTGTATTGGTACGTGAGGCAGCAGGAGTTTAGTCATGGCCCCGGGTCGCTGACATGAAATGACAGTTGACGCAGCACACGATGTCGACGTATGATGATACAAGCCCGGAAGGGGATTGAAGGTCCGAGACAAACGCGGACCAGTCTCGTGTTGGAATTTCAAAGGCGCAGATATCGGGCGATCTACCAAGGAATGGGGGGGGGGCGCACAGGCTGAGAGCACGCCATGGTTGGATTTGGCAGTGTCATTATATTTGTTTGTTTTTTTTATTTGGGGGAATTATCGGTGTGAGCGCACTTAAGATAGAATTACATTTAGGATACGCGTGACGGCCTCTCAGATGACTTGTTCAATCCAGCGACGGCCGTTGAGTTTGGCGACTTAAACGCTCCTCCGCAACGCATTTCCAGTGAGGGTGTATCCGTAACAAGTAATTGTAAAAATCGATGCTCCCACGCAAGCCCTGCTTGGCTTACTCTCATCACAGCAAGTATTTCTTATGTTTTTCTGTCACATGTCATTTTGACATTCAATCCAAAGTCGACTCATCAAACTTTGATTTGCGCTTCGTTATTTCGAGCTTTTCCGTTTCCTATAATCCAAAAAACATTAGTTGGACAATGGCCTCTGCAATCCCCTTCCCAAGGGATATATATAAGTGTATATATATATAATATATATATATATAGGTATAAAAGCTCACATTTCCTCGTCTCTCTGCGCGTTGCCCAGATTCCAGGCCTTGACGACGTAGCTCTGGGTCTTGTCGACGTATTTCTCGTTCTGCATTTGCTTGACGCCGACGCGGACGCCGTCCTTTGTGAAGACGACGTTCTTGCGTCCCATGCGCTCGGACGCGGTCTCGCGCATCTTTGTGAAGGAGAGGTAGATCTGGTAGAGCACCCAGCCGCAGCCGCTGAGGAGGGCGACGGCGATGACGAGGGGGA
This sequence comes from Trichoderma sp. TW21990_1, assembly GCA_010015515.1. Taxonomy (NCBI): domain Eukaryota; kingdom Fungi; phylum Ascomycota; class Sordariomycetes; order Hypocreales; family Hypocreaceae; genus Trichoderma; species Trichoderma sp. TW21990_1. Next base: position 705,228 of record WXUD01000027.1, read on the forward strand.
TGATTTGGCTGGAGGAGCGCACAATTTGCATGTTAGTTATTTTTGTTTAGGTTTTTGTTGTTTTTGCGAAGAAGCTAGAGCTTGAGCTAGAGCTAAGGGGGGGAGGGGAGGATGTGAGAGGGAGAGGGAGTATTACCCCAAGGTTGACGCCATGATGTTCAGGAGGTAGTTGTGCGAAGCGGGGGAGGGAAGAGATGTAAATAGGCGGTTGTTGCAAGTAAAGAAAACTGGGCGAAGTGAATATAGCCCGGGGTATCGAGGGTTTTTTGGGGGGGTTCTTTGTTATGTCTTGGTGTATTAAAGCGATTTTAATGCGAGGCGCGAAAGAAGCTGCGTCCAAAGAGGGCTCTTGGAAATGGCCGTGGCGCGAGTAGATGATGTCAAAGGAGCGAGAGAGCAGCTGGCGGGTGGAAATAGCGTAGCTGAGATGGTAGAAAAAAGAAAGAAGAAGAAAAAGAACCCGTGACGAGTTTTTTGAAAGAAAGAAGAGAGGGAGCTGAAGAGCCGGTGGGAAAGCTTTGGAGGGGAGGGAATGCAAAGATAAATGAATCAACTGATGCAAACAAGATTGGACGAAAGCATGTGCAAGTCCCAACTCCCAGTTCAAGTGGAGGAGGCCTCAGCTATTAGACTCGATTGCTGCCGAAAATAGCTGCTGCGTTGCATGGATGTGCTCTTTTTTTATGCTGCGGGATGGGATGCCGGCACTAGGCCTTGGGGTGTTGATTAATAGTTTAATACTATATCCATTGATCCATGTCCTTGGAGCTGTTGCTTCGGGAGTGTCTGGCGCGCCGTTTTCCGTGGTTTGATCTGTTGTTTTTTTTTTTCCCCCCTTGCCAGCGTTCCTATTTCCGTGTGGGTTCATGATGGTTCGCGTTGCGGCCAGCACAGGGGGGTCGCAGCCCTGGAATACAGCGGGTTGTAGTGGGCTTGGTGGGCTTTGGGGGACGCTAATGCGCTGGGGGCAGGTGGGCTGTGGCGGGCTATTAGGAGGTAGTATAGCGAGGGGCTGAAAGGATTACTGCAGGTGCCGTCTATCCAGATTACAGGTACCTACTACTGTACAGTACCGTCCGCGACCTGGTCGATGTGAAGCACTGACAATGCGCTTTGCATCAATTGCATTGCAGGGTTCGGCTGAATACGGTGGCATTGACACTGGAAGAGCGCCGTGCCAGGGCATCAAGATACATGATGTGGGCAAGTATCGATTTGACTCATCCGCCGTGAAGCAAAAGTCGACACATCGAGTGCGTTGTGTAATAAGCAATTAAATCGCACCAGCACAGCCGGGAGCTTGGACGCGGCAGGGAGATTTCTCCACTGCGAGAAACTGGCCTAATCGGGGACGGTGCTGTATGACTGCATGCATTTCATTGATTGATGAGTGAACCATTGCAGTGCCCCCTTGTTCGCTTCCCGGGGGGGGGAGGAGGGAGGGGGGCTTTGACGTCTGGATAAGTTGCCGAATCCCGATTGTTGTGTTTGCTGTTTGCTTTAGTACTATCTGGTGAGAGGACGGGAGCGGTTTCAGGTTTTCGAGGTGCTGATGACGGCTACCCTGCAGTTTCGACTTTTGCGCACGGCTTTGGGGAAGAAGACAAAACAGCCGAACTTGGAGGATGCGAGATTCGGTTCTCGTTGCGGGAAGTCACGAGTAGCCAGTCATCTGCCATCTGCCCCGTGTTTCGATCTACCACGTGGCTTGATTTGAGCTTATTGCTGAGGATCAACAAATGTTGACTGGCCAAGCATGCCTGCCGAGTACCAAAGCAGTAGCTTGCTATGGCCACCTGTCGTGTATGTACTCTGTACCTCTATAGTATTTGCACCAACACGGCATGTAGTTACGCGTTTCTAACGGCATTCCGCAATGTCTCCAAGCCTAATAGGAGCAATCTCTGCAATAAACACCTGTCCAATGCTGTTGATATGCTACATATATAACCCGCCAATACAGCACACCCAATAGTAATGTAATACCTGTACAAAGGATTGACCTCTGCTCCGCAGTCTCTCAACGCCTCACCAGCCACAGCGCCCCTCTTTGTGTGGCTCAGAGGCGGTGTCAAATCACCTATCCAAAAAGGACAGACTACCTATCGGCTGGACGACAGGCAGTGACGCCCACCAACGAATCTTAAATCTTGCTTCCGCCCGCCAATCCACCCAGACGGCTGGCTTCGACATCGAATTGTTCGATACCTCGATTGTCGGATCCAACCTCGGTCCTAACATCCCCTCGACCGCCGCCCCGTGGTCAAAAGGCAGCGCTTTCGAGCCCAGAGCAAACGCTCCTCTAGAGGCCCAACCCTCCCCGCCGATCGAACGCCTTCGCTGCACTTCTTCGCATCTGGTTGCGCACGGAGCGACGCCCTCGCTCAACTTAATTTCATCATGTCGGCGCCACCTAGCGATGGCTACGGCCAGCCGCTTGACCAGCAAGCCCAGGAACACCCATATGATGGCCAGCCTGCACCCCATGCCCACGAGGCTACTGCTGGCAAGAAGAAGAAGCGAGGATATGCGGCGCAAGCTTTCGAGGTCGGCACAGGAGCCAATGCTTTAGCTGGCGGCCAGATACCGGTCGGACAGCAGTACGGCGCGCCGCCACTCCAAGGTGGTGCTGCTCCCTACGGCCTCTATCCGCAGGGCGAGCCTCAACAAATCGCTGGCGGATCCTCGGCGCCTGGATATCAGTATCCCCAAGCCGGCTATGGCGCACAGCAACCCGTGCCCGTATCGCAGCCTGCCTATGGCGGCTATCAGGCTCCGGATCAGGGTTACCAACCGCCGGGTGGCCAAGGGCCTGCCGCTGGCATCGCCGGCATCACTCAGGGCATGGCTGGCATGCAGATGGGAGGCCAGCCTCAGCCCCCGCAGATGGCTCAAGCAAACAGGCCCGCTGCTCTCAACCAGCTGTATCCTTCGGACCTCTTGACTCAGCCTTTCAACGTCACGGAGCTGGATCTGCCCCCGCCTCCGATCGTCCTCCCGGCCAATGTAAGAGTTGATATCCCGTCTGCATATCGTGCGTGATGACGTTTGCTAATACGAGCCCTGCTTCTCATAGACCAGCGTGACTGCCTCACCAGACTCCAACTGCTCTCCGCGATACATTCGCTCCACTATTAATGCCATCCCTACATCCAACTCGCTGCTCAAAAAGTCCAAGCTGCCCTTTGCTCTGATAATCCAGCCGTACGGAGCTCTTCACGACGACGAGGATCCCATCCCCGTGGTCCAAGATCAGGTCATTTCCCGTTGCCGAAGATGTAGGACGTATATCAACCCTTTTGTGACCTTTTTGGACCACGGCCACCGCTGGAGGTGCAACATGTGCAATTTGAGCAACGATGTGCCCCAGGCATTTGATTGGGATGCTGCGGCCCAGCAAGCTGCCGACAGATGGCGACGCCACGAGCTCAACCACGCCATCGTCGAGTTTGTTGCGCCCCAAGAGTACATGGTTCGACCGCCCCAGCCCCTGGTGTACCTCTTCCTCTTCGATGTCAGCTACGCGGCCGTTTCCAACGGCCTCTTGGCCACAAGCGCCAGGACCATCCTGGACAGCTTGAACAGGATACCCAATGCGGATCGCCGAACTCGCCTTGGTTTCCTCGCCGTCGACTCTAGCCTTCACTACTTCTCCATCCCCAAGGATTCGGACGAGAATGGCGAGACGAGCATGCTTGTGGTCAGCGACCTTGAAGAGCCCTTTTTGCCCGTGCCCCACGACCTCCTGGTTCCCCTGACCGAGAGTCGCCAGAGCATCGAAAAGTTCCTCCAGAGGCTGCCGGACATGTTCCAGAACAACCAGAGCAATGGCTCGTGCATGGGCTCCGCCCTGCGTGCCGGACACAAGCTCATCTCTGCCCTCGGCGGCAAGATTGTTGTCCTCACGGCCTCGCTACCCAACACCGGCGTCGGAAAGCTGGACATGAGGGAAGACAAGAAGCTCCTGGGAACCGCCAAGGAGAGCAGTCTCCTGCAGACCTCGAACAGCTTCTATAAGAGCTTTGCCGTCGAGTGCTCCAAGAACCAGGTTTCGATTGACATGTTCTTGTTCTCGTCCCAGTACCAGGACGTGGCCTCGTTGAGCAACCTGCCGAGATACACTGGTGGACAGACTTGGTTCTACCCTGGCTGGCACGCTTCGCGACCGGAAGACGCGCTCAAGTTCGCCTCCGAGTTTAGCGACTACCTGTCGTCCGAGATTGGATTGGAAGCCGTCCTACGTGTTCGCGCAACTACGGGTCTGCGCATGAATGCCTTCTATGGAAACTTCTTCAACCGCAGCTCGGACCTCTGCGCATTCCCGGCCTTCCCCCGCGACCAGTGCTACGTTGTCGAGGTTGCCATTGACGAGAGCCTTACTAAGAACGTGGTGTGCCTGCAGGCGGCCGTACTACACACGACATGCAATGGGGAGCGTCGCATCAGAGTCCTGACTCTGGCCCTGCCGACGACGACGAACCTGTCGGACCTGTACGCGTCTGCAGACCAGTCCGCCATCACAACCTACTTCAGCCACAAGGCCGTGGAGAGGGCCCTCAGCAGCGGCCTGGATGCGGCCCGAGATGCCCTGTTGGCCAAGGTTACTGAGCTTCTGCAGACTTTCAAGAAGGAGCTCGCCGGCGGCAGCATGGGTGGTGGCCTGCAGTTCCCTACTAACCTCCGGGGACTTCCTCTCCTGTTCCTTGGCCTCACAAAGAATGTCGGGCTGCGAAAGTCAACACAGATTCCCTCCGACATTCGGTCAGCCGCCCTGTGCCTCTTGTCCACGCTTCCGATCCCGCTCTTGATCCGATACATTTACCCCAGGCTCTACTCTCTGCACGACATGCCCGACAATGCCGGTGTGCCCGATGAAGCCACAGGCCAGATTATCCTCCCCCCGGCACAAAACCTGTCGTCGGAGAGGCTGGTGCCGTACGGTCTCTATCTGATTGACGACGGTCAGGTGCAGTTCCTGTGGGTGGGCCGAGATGCCGTTCCCCAGCTCATTGCCGATGTCTTTGGAGTGGAGGACCGCACGCAGGTTCACGTCGGCAAGGGACGGGTTCCCGAGCTCGAAAACGACTTCAACGAGCGCATCAGAGCCGTGATCCAGAAGAGCCGCGATCACCGGGCGCTTGGCGTGGGAAGCATCACGGTGCCGCACCTGTACGTGGTGCGGGAGGACGGCGAGCCATCTCTCAAGCTGTGGGCGCAAACGCTGCTCGTCGAGGACCGAGCAGACCAGGGAGTTAGTGCGGCACAGTGGCTTGGTGCACTTCGAGAAAAGGTACGTCAAATGGCACCCTCATAAAGAACTCTATGGATGCCACGTGGTAGCTAACACGATAATCACGCAGGTTGTGCAGTAATGGATGTTAGGGAGTCTATGTTAGGGGTGGGTGTCGCAATAATAATTGTATAGACTAGGTAGTGACGGGGGAAATCTCATGGTGGCGGCCTTTGGCAAAAAAAGAGGGCGAGTATGAGGAGATGGGACCATGTCTTTTTTTTTTTTTTAATGGCAAACGAACAATATTTCAAAGAATGATTGCTTAAAAGAATTGAAGCATTGACGATGTTGTCTTGGGACTCGGCCGAGTCTTGTGGCTGAGCACGTTGTTGCTTCAAGGCGTGTCCGTCTGCTTTCTTACTTGGGCAGCCATCTAGCCTTATCAGGTGTTATCCTGCCTGCGCATGGTAAATGCCAAGGTTGCTTCCTTTGCCTGCATTTCGGCATCTGGACTTGGTGTTCCGATGCGACGGACGGCGATAATGGAGGGCGGCCGTTTGAGCAACTTTGTTTCGTCGGGACGGGGGCAGAGGTGGCGTGTTTTATCTGATTGGGCTGGACTGCTCCATAGCCGCGAACACTGGTAACCAATACGGAGGGAGAGCCTTTTTTTCGTGCGTCACATTTTGGGTGATACGAAGGACATGGACTATTTGCTCGGCACTCTGGTGGTGTAACTGGGCGATTCTTACGTGATTTGCCTGCTCAGATGCATGTGTTTGGTGGAGGACAAAGCATGTTCTCGTACTACCAAGTATACTAGTATACTGTACCTGTAGCAACGGAACCGAAAAGGGCTGGGATAGGAAACAGCCGCCAAAATTATCTTTTGAAACGACGCTGGAGAAGAACCTCTAACGTCGTGGTTTGAGGTTGAGCGGCCCCCCCTTCCCCTCCCCTTTCTTTTAGTGGGAATTTTGTGATTTGCGCCGCAGGTGGGAGTGTGATGAAACAGGCGAGGGGGGACGCTTGGCTGGCCAATGGGGATGGCGGTTAGGCGCTTCGGAGGAAGAGAAGTGAGGGTGAAACGCTTTTTTTTTTATTTTTTATTTTAAAATTTTTTTTTTTGGGAGTGGGGAGGAGCTTTGTGATGGGAGAGGTGGTGCGAATAATATGACTCATTACGGATGCATTGCACGGATTGGATTGGACTGGATTGGATTGATGGGTGCACTGCAGAGTGTGATTGATGGGTGTCGAGGTTGAAGGCAGAGAGAGACTCGACCGGTCCTCAAACGCGCTGGCGCTGGAGCTACAGGGCCCGCTGAGCCTGTAAGATGCCCCAGACGCCTCCGTGTCGTCCCCTGCCAGAGGACCTGCGCTATGGAATGGAGGCTTTTAGTGGGCTTTAGCTCAGGCTGGTGTTGAATGCGTGCATGGAGCAGGTAAGAACTTATTACTATGTGCATGCTCAATGCCTTGTGATGAAGACAAAGAGGGTGCATGCAGTAGTCAACATGGGCTTAGTGTGCGCATTGACGGCTTCCCCGTGCTCTCCTTTTACAATTACAAGTAGGTGAAGATGGGGTACGTATTCCTAGTGCTTTATTCATGTCTGTATCGGCGATTCTCATTGTACTATGTTAGCCTTGATGTATTAGAACAAAACGCGCCTTGAGTCTTTGAAGCTTTGGTATAAGCTGCATGTGGATAACGAGATTCTTCAGCAATCCAAAACAAAACCAGCTCCTGTTGTAGAAAAAAAAAGGGACCCTTGTAGCCCTGAGTTTGTTTCTTTACTCCTAGGTCTTTGTTTCAATAGAATACAGGGCATGACACCCTCCGAAAAGGGCACCTGTATGTTGCATTAGCCTAGGTTCTGTCCATCCGTATAAGCAAGCATACCCAGCACTCATACCCAGTACGCCGTAGATGTAGGTGCTTTCCCCATCGACGGCATCCCCCCCTCCTCTTCAATCAAGACAAGGCATTGCTGTTTCGAGCTTCAAAACCGGCCTCGATATACAGACAACGGCCAGCGCTGCTACTCGATCCGGGCTGCCAGGATCGGTAGGTTGTCACAGGACAGTTGCAAGGGGCCACCAGCGGATCCGCGACCGTTCCGTAGGGCACGCAACCTGTAACTTGCAGGCCAGGCCATCCAGCATTGATCAAGCCGAAGCCAGATGCAGTTCGGCCCCCGCCGGCGCTCCTGAATTACTCGAGCTGCTCTTACATACGATGTAGTAGTGCAAGGTATACAGGACAGGACTACCTTGGTACTACCTGTATATGGAGCACACAAAGCACCCAGGCCAGACCGCGTCGCTAATAAAGCTCAGCTGAGCAGAGATACAAAGACCCTGCGGCTCCCCCCACTTGGCCAGCACGCACCTTCGACCCCGCAGCCAAACTCGTGCTTGTCAACACACACCGAGACTTCCATATCATTTGCCAGAATCCCGTCCGTCTTTGTCCTTTGGTCCCGTCCCGATTCATACATTATCGCTCTTCTCCCGAGACGGAGCCCATCTTCCTATCTTCCCCAACTTTCTCTTCTTCATCTCCAGACAAGCGCCCGCAGCTGCTCTGCATCCCACGCGTCCGTCCTGGTCCCGCCGCGGTTCGTACTGTATGCCGCGATCCCCCCTCGTTTGCTGCGAGAAGAGCCTCAGACTGACGCTGTCTAGTTCGCTGAGTGGAGTTTCTGCCGTTAGCTGGGTTATCCGCACATTAGCCTGCGGGCATCGACGAGAAATCTCCAACGCAGACGGAGAGGAGAGGGCGCTTGTTCAACCCATTCCCGCCCGGTTGCTGCGTTGTGTGCCCTCTGTGCCTTCTGTACGCTCTCGAGCTCGGACGCCCAACGTTCGGCCCCTTCACCGTCGCCGGCTCATAGCCAAACTACCCATCTAGTAGTGCCTCGCAGCCTCAAGTCGCGCAGAGCACAAAGCCAAGCCCGACCATCATGTCTCGGTCGAACCCCCCCAACAATGCGTCGGCGTCGCGCAAAATCTCCTTCAACGTCAGCGAGCAGTATGACATTCAGGATGTTGTCGGCGAGGGAGCCTACGGAGTTGTTTGGTAAGTCCCTGCTATTCCCCGGGTTTCCGTCTGGATGCAGCTGCACACGCCGGGTTCTAACAGCATCTGGGCAGCTCTGCCATCCACAAGCCGTCGGGACAAAAGGTTGCCATCAAGAAGATTACTCCCTTCGACCACTCCATGTTCTGTCTGAGAACCCTGCGAGAGATGAAGCTGCTGCGCTACTTCAATCATGAAAACATCATCTCCATCCTCGACATCCAGAAACCTCGAAGCTACGATAGCTTCAACGAGGTCTACCTCATCCAGGTATGTCTTGCACTTGAGCTCCGCAAGTTCCCTCTGCCCTTTGTCGGTACATGTGCTCACCATTGAGCTTGGGTGTAGGAACTCATGGAGACGGACATGCACAGAGTCATTCGCACCCAGGATCTCTCCGACGACCACTGCCAGTACTTCATCTACCAGACCCTGCGAGCGCTCAAGGCCATGCACTCTGCCAATGTTTTGCACCGAGATCTCAAGCCGTCCAACCTCTTGCTGAATGCCAACTGTGATTTGAAAGTCTGCGACTTCGGTCTGGCCCGATCCGCTGCTTCCCAGGAGGACAACTCGGGTTTCATGACGGAATACGTCGCCACGCGATGGTACCGTGCCCCCGAGATCATGTTGACCTTTAAGGAGTACACCAAGGCCATTGACGTCTGGTCTGTGGGCTGCATCCTGGCTGAGATGCTCAGCGGAAAGCCTCTGTTCCCCGGAAAGGACTGTAAGTCGGCACTTATGCCAAGCTCCGTACGCAAATGAATGCTAACGCAAGGCTCTTTCCAGACCACCACCAGCTGACTCTGATCCTGGATGTGCTCGGCACACCCACCATGGAGGACTACTATGGCATCAAGTCTCGACGAGCCAGGGAGTACATCCGTTCGCTGCCGTTCAAGAAGAAGGTGCCATTCCGCACCCTCTTCCCCAAGACTTCTGACCTGGCGTTGGACCTCTTGGAGAAGCTGCTTGCCTTTAACCCCGTGAAGCGAATCACGGTGGAGGATGCCCTCAAGCACCCCTACCTCGAGCCATACCACGACCCTGATGACGAGCCCACCGCGCCTCCGATCCCGGAGGAGTTCTTCGATTTCGACAAGCACAAAGATACCCTGAGCAAGGAGCAGCTGAAGCAACTGATTTACCAAGAGATTATGCGGTAAAAGTTTGACCTCTTTTTTTTTTTTTTTTTTTCGGAGCTCGGTGAAGAACATTGTTGGAGGAGACTGTTGCCATTTAAATACAAAGTGAACAAAAGTGGAAGCATCTACGGAGGATATAGATCAATGAGATTGTCAAAGAAGGGACATCAGTCTTGGCCGGGCCAAGATGAGCGGATAGCAAAGCAAGGAGGAACGAGACGAGACATGAAACGAATAAATACACTGGCCTCGAATGGCTCTCTTTTTTTTTTTTCCTCCCCATTTAGTTTACGTCACTTTGGCAGGGTTTCGTTCAAATAGCCTGCGTATCTCGTTGAATACACGCACATGGTTGATGATGCATGGAGTGCCTATAATACCCGACGTCTACATGCAGAGTCTATGCACATCCAATGTCTGGTAGATTGTACAATACCGCGAGTGCTCCGTATGTTTAGCATCATCCAGAAGGCTGGCGCCGGCCGAAGTGCGGGGCGAGAGTCGCGATCGACATGGACTCTTTTCCAGTGGCCTGTTGCTTCTGGGCCAAACCAATGACAGGCATGATTTCCTCCAGCCAACCCCACCTGCATAGGCAAACAATAGCCCATTGAAGCCTGTCCTTGTCGGCCTAAAAGCGGCCTGTGACGGGCAACTGGATGCCACCTCCACAGGGCCACGCAGGCATTACTTAGCACCTCCAGGTTGGTGTTTTACATCACTACCTAGTACCTAGGAGGAGGTATTGACACCTTGCGCAGGTACACAGCAGCTTCCGCACCCTTGGATTCTGATCACGCCGCCGCTGCTTCTTCTCTTCCTCTTCTTCCTCCTCTTCGCCATCATCTTCGGCTTTCTTTTTTTGGCCTCTTCCATGGCCGTCCGGCTTGCATCGCTCGGCTGGCGGGTCTCGTCTTTGGATACATCGTAACTTGCTCGCGGCTGCTTACCGCCATACCGCAATTGACCAATTTCTGCCAGCCTGCCTACTACTATCCTAATCTGAGCACGGAGTATTACAAACCTCTGGTAATACTTGGTACTTTTTCTGAGCAGAAGGGGATTGGAGATACTTTATATATCACCTGCTGCAGGGCTGTTTTACCGTACACAAGAGGGGAAGAAAACGCAGGAAAGCCCCCTCCAAAAAAAAAGCAGGCAGCAATGTGGACGGGCCTGATGCGGCGCTTTTCGACTGAGGAAACGCACGTTGGCAGCGAGTTTGACGACGACGCCGCCGAGAACCACAACCACAACCACCGTAATCACGGCCACGGGCACTTCAAGGACGGCATCAGCGATGTCTACACGCCGTCGCTGCGCACGCTGAGCCCGTTCCGGCCGCCGCCGCTGGATCCGATTGTGCTGCACGGATACAAGGACAGCACGCCGGCGGCGTCGAGACTGCTGACGACGGTGGTGGCCGAGGAGATTCGCACCATGGTGCCGGAGCGGCTGCGCATCACCGAGGACTGGCGCCTGGTGTACAGCCTGGAGCAGAACGGCACCAGCCTGGCGACGCTGTATCAGCGGTGCCGGCAGTATGAGGGGATGAGGGTGGGTTTTGTGCTGGTTGTCAAGGACCAGGAGGGCGGGGTAAGTTTTTGATTTGATTTTGATTTTGATTTTTTTGCTTTCTGGAAATGAAGCTGGATGTGAAGTTGAACATGATTTTGGCTGACTCGGGCACGCAAGACGTTTGGCGCCTACCTCTCCGAGTATCCCCATCCCGCCCCGTCCTACTTTGGCAACGGCGAGTGCTTCCTGTGGCGAGCCTCGACGCTGACGTCCCTCCCGCTGCCGCCGTCCGCAGACACGACCAATCTGACGCGCAGCACGACGCTTGCTCCCCCCTCGCGGTCGGGCGCCTCGACGCCGGGGATTCGCTTCAAGGCATTTCCCTATAGCGGGCTCAACGACTTTTACATCAACTGCGAGACGGGGTTCCTGAGCGTGGGGTCTGGCGGCGGGCATTACGGCCTGTGGCTGGATGATTCGCTGGATGTGGGACACAGCGCGACGTGCGAGACGTTTGGGAATGAGCCGCTGAGTGACGCGGGGCCCAAGTTTAGTGTTATTGGGGTTGAGTTGTGGGTTGTTGGTGCGTGAGGGAGGTTGATGGATGATGGTGTGTTGTCGATGGGGGAGGAGGGGGTGTTGAACATGGTTCGGGTCATATGATGCATAATTCTACTACTTATAAGAGATGCCGGGCAGAATCTTGGGTGAGGGGTCTGAGGGGATAATAATATGAAGAGAGGAGGAGGAGGAGGAGGAGGAGGAAGCAGACCCCTCCGGAGAATTTGATGCCTGGACAGACAGACAGACAGACAGACAGACAGATAATTTATACTATGATACCCTGAACCTATACGCACGAACGCCGTCTCCATCTATTGTCTTGCCGTCTTTGATTTCGTGTCTACTCTTACAAGGTGTTACAGTGTGTTTGCCAAGATACCAATGGCCAGCATTGGCTTTACCAGTTCTATCCCTCCTCTTGCTTTTCTTCATCCATTCCCATTGCTACTATGTCGTCTTCTCCAGCCTCTTCTTCTGGAAAGCCACTATCCCCTCCAACACCCCCTCCGGCGTCGGCGTCTCAGCGCAGACATCAGGCTCAAAACCAAAGTTCTTGACAAGATGAGTCCTCGTCGTCGGCCCAATCGTAGCGACGAACGTCCTCTCATCCCTTGCCCCGGAACCCCCCTCCGTCGAGGCATCCAACGCGCCAAGGCCGCGAAGCATGCTGTCGCAGCCCGTGGGCGAGAAGACGACGACCCAGCGCTCGGGGCGGTCCCGCGCCGTGGCGCGCAAGACGGCCGCGAAGTCGTCCGGGAACGAGGGCATCTCGCCCGTGCCGTAGACGACCTCCTCGGCGACGGGGGTCCTGCGGGATTCCGGGAGCGACGGGTCCGTCAGCGTGCGGGGGATGACGTCTCTGCGCTGCTCGCCGACGAGGAACAGCAAGGGGGGCGGTTGTCGGGGATGGGCCTCGCCGTGCCATTCGGGGTAGTGGTCGAGGATGAACTGCGCGAGGGCATCGCCGTTGCCTGTGTGGCTGCCGAAGATTTGGAGGGGGGGGTTCTGCGAGACGGCGGATAGGGCGCGGGTGGTGGCTGGGCCGACGCTGTAGATGGGGATGTGCTGTAAGTGAGGCCATTCGGGGTCTTGCGCGGTCTTGTTAGTTCGAAGGATACGGTTTGTTAGATGAACGCAAGGGGGTGCTGACCTTTTTCTGATTCTTCTTCCCGAACTACTTTCGCAAATGCCTCCACTGCTCTCTGGGAGGTGAATATCAGGCCGCCGAATTCGCAGTCCGGGCTGCTCCCGATGCGCTTCTGCCGGAGCAAGGTTCGGAGTCTGTCTACCCCGGTTTCTTCGAACTTGTGCTGCAGGACCGGTACAAAGGTTGGTTCGAAGAGCGGGTTACGGGAAGGGGCCGAGAAGAGGTCTTCGTATGCGTCGGATGGGCTGGATTTTGTTTTGAGGAGCAGGACCGGGATCGGCTGGTCTTGAGGAGCGGGATTGGAGGACGACATGATGGAGCTAAAAGTAGCAAGGGGCGGCGATTGGGGGTGGATATTTTGTGGATGAGATCTAAACGAGTGGCAATGGGCTTGAGGAGGTGTGAATGGGTTTGAATCTGGCTTTGAGCAATGGTTACGATGGTGAATTGAGATGTTGCTAACGTCGATAGCTTCATAAAACGGACGATTGCTGACGAGCTAGTATAGGTTAGCAGTTCGACAAATATGGAGTCGTATAAGTGGATGACGATGGCGTAGTGGGGCAGAGGGGTTACCCGCCGCTTTGTTATCGATAACAAAAAAAGTGTCCGGCTGAAGACTTAGCAAGGCGCCGGCTCGGGCTATGGGCTGACAAATTACGTGCAAGATGCTGTATGTATGAATTTGATCTTGGAGACTCTCCCATCTTTATAAATCTTTTCCCTCTACACCGTGTCATCTTGGTTGATTTTTGGCCACCGCTCGAGGCCCGATTGGAGTGAGCGAGCGAGTCTGGAAGTTGCTTTTGCTAGGACTACAGGCACATTCTCTTACCGGTATATCGAAAACAAGAAAGAAGAAAAGAAGAAAAGATGGCCGAGGAAGCGGTTGCGTCCGTTCCGGGGTTCTCGGCTGCTTCCGAGTCTGTTGCCGCCGACCAGCAGCCCAAGAAATTCCCCAAGGGAGTGGTGCTGGGCAAGGATGGCAAACCGTAAGTATCTGCAGGTTCCTTGCGTGCACCCTTGTGCCTACGCCCTGTGATATTGGAGCAAGTTTAGTAACAGCGGCCCGTCATCAAAGTTGTCGAAGCTGCACATCATTTGCATCGTGGGCCGCAATGGCCAAGGAAAAGACCAGAAAAGACGCCGGCGCCGGCAGCAGAGCAGTATCTACACAAGCCGTCGCCTCGGGCCCTCCCGCCGATTGCCCTCCCGACGTCGAGCAGCTCGGACGGAGCACCTGGACGCTCCTCCATTCCATCGCGGCATCGTACCCCGAAACGCCCTCGCGGACGCAGCAGTCGGACCTGCTGAGCTTTGTCGGGCTCTTCTCCAAGCTGTACCCGTGCTGGGTGTGTGCTGAGGATTTCCAGGGCTACATCGCACGGCAGAAGCCGCAGGTGGCCAGCCGCGACGAGTTTTCGCAGTGGCTCTGCCGCGCACACAACAACGTCAACAGGAAGCTGGGGAAGCCAGAGTTTGACTGTTCACTCTGGGATGAGCGCTGGAGGACCGGGTGGAAGGACGGCCGATGCGACTGATTGTTATCTTGCTTAGGGGTGGAATGTACGATAAAAAAAGGGGGAGTGAAATGTTTTGGAAAGGGGGAATTGTACGATTGTAACAGGCTGATGCATCGTCAGCCATAGACGGACGGCGTTTGGGAGCGTTGGGGAGTTGGGAATAGGGGCAATAGACAAGATGTCATGCCGGGCCGTGGTACGAGGCCGCAGCCGTATCATGACTTGTGTGCGCATGGTGGCGAGAGCGAAAATCTCTTTACTCAGACTCAGTCGCAGCTCGATGGGCTCCCAACCTATCGACTTATCAATTCCACTATCATTTCGCAATCCCAGGCCGCCAAAAGCTGCGGCTTTCGTATCCCACGACCACGACCTGGTCCCTGAGCCTTGGCCGATACCGTGATGCGGCTGGAGCCCAAGGCCAAAACAACGGGGCGACAGGCTGGTGTACTAGTAATTGACCGGGCGTCGTGCCGAGCAGCCCCCGATGGAATCTAGATCAGCGGCCTTGCGAGCTGGGAATTGTTCCGCTTGAAGCGTCGCCTTGCGGACGGAGCATTGTGCTGTCTCGACTGCTCATAGGCTGTGAGGCATCAACGGGCACCCTTGCAAGGTTCGAAGTGCTGCATACAGTGGGTATTAAGCTATCTCTCGCGGGCCACTGATAGCTGGACGGCTGCATTAGCGCAGTGGCTCCAGGCAGTGGGCCAATGTGCAAATGGCCTGAGAGTCGCCATTACATCACTATCATGACAGAGGCGCGTCCAAAGTGAGCTCATGCTTGCTGATGGCACGAGCAGCCTGCATTGGCGGGGTTCTTTCCCCCTCCGGTGCCGCCTTTCCTTTGGAGGCAGGCAGTTGCGATGGAGGGGGGTAAGCTCTCGAGATGCAAATGAACTCAATGGAAACGGATATATAGCATCTCGCCCTCATTTAGGCGCTGTTTCTTTTTTCCTGCAGACATCAGTCAATCAGTCTAGCGATCAATCAATCGAGCAATTCGATCAATCCATCAATTCCATTAATTTCTCCCTACGAGCGACACAGCACTGCTTGCTATAGAGAGTGCTGGCCACTTAGCACAAGCACCACAGCAGCAACAACAACAACCACACTCCGTTTTACGGTCCTAATCAATTCAACACAACACCAAATTCGACTACCCACTAGCTACTAGCTACTCAAAACACAATACCTGCAACCATGGGCGCAAATATCAACATCCGGGTGCAGAATCTCGAGCAGCCGATGGACGTTGCCGAGTATCTCTTCCGCCGACTCCACCAAATCGGCGTCCGTTCCATCCACGGCCTTCCCGGAGACTACAACCTCATTGCCCTGGACTACCTGCCTTCATGCGGTCTCAAGTGGGTTGGCAGCGTCAACGAACTCAATGCCGGTGAGTCTGATACCCAATGAATGATACAGCTCAATTGCCATGTACACTCGCTGACGGATCCCTGACTTGCAGCCTATGCCGCTGATGGCTATGCTCGTGTCAAGAAGATGGGTGCTCTCATCACCACCTTTGGCGTTGGTGAGCTTTCCGCCATCAACGGCATTGCTGGTGCCTTCTCCGAGCACATCCCTGTAGTCCACATTGTCGGTTGCCCTTCCACCGTCTCGCAGCGAAACGGCATGCTCCTCCACCACACTCTCGGAAACGGTGATTTTAACGTCTTTGCCAACATGAGCGCCGAAATCTCCTGCGAGGTTGCAAAGCTCACCAACCCGGCCGAGATCGCCACTCAGATCGACCACGCCCTCCGCGTCTGCTTCATCCGCTCTCGTCCCATCTACATCATGCTCCCTACCGATATGGCGCAGGCCAAGGTTGAGGGTGCCAGGCTCAACACGCCAATTGACCTGTCAGAGCCCGATAATGAGCCAGAGAGCGAAGACTACGTCGTTGATGTCGTTCTCAAGTACCTCCGGGCTGCAAAGAACCCCGTCATTCTCGTTGATGCTTGTGCCATCCGCCATCGTGTCCTTGACGAGGTCCACGATCTCATCGACAAGACCAACCTTCCCGTCTTTGTCACCCCAATGGGCAAGGGTGCCGTCAACGAAGAGCACTCGACCTATGGTGGTGTCTATGCCGGTGCTGGTTCTTCACCCCCTCAAGCCCAGGAGGTTGTCGAGTCCTCCGATCTTATCCTGACAATTGGTGCCCTCAAGGTGTGTATATCCGCTCCAGCTTTATGCCTACATTGCTCGTCTGCTAACCTCGGCCACAGAGTGATTTCAACACTGCCGGTTTCTCTTACCGCACCTCTCAGTTGAACACGATTGATCTCCACAGCGACCACTGTGTTGTCAAGTATTCGACATATCCAGGTGTTCAGATGAGGGGAGTGCTGCGAAAAGTCATTAACCAGATCAGTGCATCCGAGCTCAACGTTCAGCCATCGCCGGTTGTTGTAAGCGAACTTCCCAAGGTCCTGGATGACTCGCCCGCCATCACTCAGGCCTGGCTCTGGCCGCGCGTTAGTCAATTCCTCCAGAAGAACGACATTGTCATCACAGAGACTGGCACGGCCAACTTTGGCATCTGGGATACCAAGTTCCCAGCTGGCGTGACCGCACTCAGCCAGGTCCTCTGGGGAAGCATTGGTTGGTCCGTCGGTGCCTGCCAAGGAGCTGCCCTTGCGGCCGCCGATGACAACACCGGCCGCAGAACCATCCTCTTTGTAGGCGACGGTTCGTTCCAGCTCACGGCCCAGGAGCTGAGCACAATGATTCGTCTCAAGTTGAAGCCCATCATGTAAGTCACAACCACAACCCCAGCCGCAGCTAGCTCCACTAGGCAGTCACTAACATGCATATTTCACAGCTTTGTCATCTGCAACGATGGCTTCACCATTGAGCGTTTCATCCATGGCATGGAGGCCGAGTACAATGACATTTCCAACTGGGACTTCAAGGCCCTGGTTGACGTCTTTGGCGGATCCAAGACGGCCAAGAAGTTTGCCGTCAAGACCAAGACGGAATTAGACCAGCTTCTCACAGACCCCACATTCAACGCAGCAGAATGTCTTCAGTTTGTCGAGCTATACATGCCCAGAGAAGACGCTCCGCGGGCGCTGATCATGACTGCGGAAGCCAGCGCCAAGAACAACGCCAAAAAGGATTAACATGTACCGACATGAGAGTTTATCGGCACCTTTATAGAATAATGACCTGACAGATCGGATCAAGGCAGGCCTGATCGTTGACAAAGCAGGATTGGAAGGAGGGTTTCAAAATGATGAAAAACGATGCATGATTTAACAGGACGCTTTATGTAATTAATGAATTTCAAGTTGATATCCCTTTTTATCCATGGATTCGCAATGTGGTGACCTGACTGCATGATACCGGTTTTTAATAAGTAGGGTCTAAAACGGCCCTTATAACGACCCTAGAATAATTAAGAATCTAATCCACCGGTAAGGATTTGCCAGCGTGATTTGCCTTGGAGTAGAGATTATTACTTGAAATAAGTTTATGTATTTTCGAGACATCTCTCTCTTCTCTGATATACGTATTACTCGGTGCATTCATCAAGATCTTCTGATGATGAGTTGCCTTGGCGGCAGTTGGGACCTTGCAGGACAAGAAATTGAAGTCACGTGGTTTCGCAAAATACTTGGAGTTGTTACGAATACCCAGCTTTTCACCCAAATCGCAGCTAAGGAAGGTGTACCAGGTACCCACTCACCGTATCTAATCGCGAGCCTCAAATAAGCTGTATCAGAGACTGCAAAGCTCATCACAGTTTCACAAAAGAGCTTTCAGAGCATCGTTTCTTCGTCCCGTATTCGAAACGAAGCAGTCAATTGAGATGGCAGATTTGGCATCAAAAAGAAAACAGGGCCCTGGTGGCTCTGATGGCTCGGCATTGAAGAAGAGAAAGGTATGACGATGGCGATGTGCTTCTTTTACAACCTGAAAGGAAAATCCTCTTGCTGCTTGTTTATGACGTTGGGCAATGCTGACGCTGACGTTTTTTTGGGATAGGAGGGCGCGGCTGGGAGATGGAAAACGCCGGCTCAAAAGGCGAGGCAGGCGTCTTGGGCGGAAATGGGCAAAACGCTCGAGGTGGGCGATGAGGGCATCTGGGTTACCTATGCAAGGGGCATGAAGGGCAAGGCAGTTCGAGAGTTTAAAGCCTTGTGCGAGGAGGTAACTGCATTCCTTTTTTTTTTTTTTTCCGAATCTACCACGGGTAAAACCTGAAAGAGGATGTTGGGCTTTTGCGGTAAATATACTAACCACTTTTCGTTCTCACAGTACGGCGAAAAGCTGTATGGCATCAAGCCGCCTGTTGATGAGACGGAGCCGAAATCAGGAGACGAGGACGAAGACATTGAGGCATCCATTCAGAAGGAGCTGGAGGCCATGAAGGCGCCCAAGCAGCCGCAAGCAAGAGGCGTCTTCTCGCCGGTGTCTGTCACGATAGAGTGTGTCTTCTTCATGAAGACGATGAGGCCGGTGGACCCGTACCAGCTGGTGCGCGAGATATGTAGGGATGCTCAGGGTTGTGAGAGTCCGAAGGATCGCAAGTGCAAGTATATTAACCGGTTGACGCCTGTGGTGGATATGGAGAAGGCGACTGAGAGGGGGGTTGAGAGGGTGGCGAGGAAGGTTCTTGCGTCGTTTTTTAGCTTGAATGAGGAGGAGAAGAAGAAGAAGAAGGATGACGGTGATGATAACGAAGAGAAGCCAGTGGAGGGATTAGATGGGGAGGAGGAAGTGAAGCAGACTGTGGTGTCGGAGACGGTGACCCGGCAAGCTGAGACGGGGTCCCCTTTTACAGTAAGTTGAACACCGACTGAGATGAGGGTTTGTTACTCGAGATGATGATTTGACTAACTGGGGTTGATGCCCGGATAGTACGCCATACGACCTACAATGAGAAACCATAACATCTTGGAATCGCAAACCGTCATCAAAATGATTGCCGGCATGATTAAGCCAGAGCACAAAGTCAACCTCAAGAACCCAGACAAGGTCATTCTCGTCGAGATATTTCAGGTTTGTCCAATGCCTCATATGATGAAATACGAGAAAACGAGCTAATGGCGATGATGTTAGCTGTTTTGCGGCATCTCTGTGGTGGATGGGAAGGAGTGGGAGGAGCTGAAGCGGTATAACGTCAATGTGCTTTATGGTATGGCGGGGGAGCAGAAGAGCGGTAAGGCTGCTAAGCCTGATTCTGAGGATTGAGATGTTTATCTCGTGGTGTGGAATCGGGGTGAAATAGTGTGGTGAAAAGGATACTAGTTTAGGAGATTGAGAGGAATATTTGCAATGTTTATGCACGAGCTAGGAGCTGGAAACAAAGATTCACATGGCACAATAGCTTAGAATGTATTTTATGTGTCCAATGACTACACCGCATTTACGGTATCTTATCTCCCTATTATGAATAAGCCCCCAAGTCTTGGTAGTCCTCACCCTGAAGACGCAAAAGCAATACAAAACAGCGAATGCCAGACAAAACCTACACCTGCGTCAAGCCGAGCTACCGTCCATCATCCGGGCCTTCACTGCCACTATCTTCGTCACGGGGTAACTGGAAACCCATAAGCCCCATGAGATTTCCCGCAGGGCCAGCCATACCCCCCTGGCTCTTGAAGCTCTCGAGAAGATTCTTGGCCAGGTTATAGTCGATGTCGACCTCGCCGTCCTCATCGTCGGTGGAATCTGAGTGGCCGATTCCCTCTTGCAATGGTTGCTTCTGCTTCTGCTTGTTCTTCTCCTTCTCCAAGCTCTCCTTTGACTTTATGGTACGCTCGGCGGATGGTGGATCGAGCTGGAGGGTGCCGTACTCTTTGAGCTCGGCTTCCATGCGAGAGGCGAGTTCTTGTATGTCTCGATCTTCTTCTGCATCACTGTCGGTATGATCCTCAGCAGTGTCGATACCGCGAGCCTTTCCTCTTTCCTCAGGGTTCGTCGTGGCGATGCCCATCATTTCCTTCATCATGTTGGAGAATGCTTCTTCATCGAAGCTCACCTCCTTGTCTTGATCTTCCTCGTCTTCCTCGTCATCATCGTCGACGTCCATCCTATCAAGCTCAGCGCCATCCAAACCCGCGTCGTCATCGTTGAGAAAAGCCTCGAAGCGCGAGACTATCTTCCTCAGATTTTCTTGTGTCTGAGCCTCGCCGAAGCCGGATGCCGTCTTTGAAGACGAAGCATGAGCTTGCTTCCCTTCTAGCTCACGCTCAAAGTCTTCATAATTAATGTCAAGCCATGAATCATCGTCATCTCTGCCAGCGTGCTCCCACAATTTCATGTCTTCGTCGGAGGGTAAAGATGAGCTTCCGTCCTCTTGTAGATCCTCTAGCATGATGGCCATCTCGCGGACGACTCTGCTCTTGCTATTCTCTGCATTGGCAGCAAGCATCTCGAAACCGCAGGTGAGCTTCATGCCAGTCTCTAAATGTTCGAATTTTGTCCGGTCTTCTTTGGGAAGCGTCTCTGGGTTTGTAGATTTGCGAAGCAAGGACTCCCATCTTGGCGGCGTATCGAATCTCTGGGACTTGAGCTGGGCAAAAAGGGTTTTGCTGAATCTTACACTGACTGTGACGAGATCTTCTGGCGGAAATTGCAGGGATGCCGATGAAGATACGATAGGTTTCAGCGAGTTGGCATCTCTCAGATAGAATTGCTCGACGGCGGGGGCAATGGACTTCGGAAGAGCATGTAAAATGTAGGCTACTGCTCTGGGGATAGTGACAAGAGAATAGTGGATAGAGTTGGAAATTTGATCGGGATACTTTTTCAATCTATGAAATGCTTCGGAATCGATGGCGGGATTGTGAACCAGGGCGTCTGTATTTGATCGTAGAAACGTGACGGCTTGCAGTAGCGACAATTGCTCGGGCTCGTCTTTACCCTTGAGGCCGAGAGGTATGAGGAAGATCTTCCCAAGATGAATCCATACGCGGTAGCGATCGATTTCCGGACTCAGCCATCTGGGAAGGACATTGGCGGCTTCGACCAAGAGGAATTCTCCATCCGAGTCTCCAACCCGAAGCCAGAGATCGGGATAGGCCTTGGACAGCTCACAGAGCACGTAGACAATAAGCCATTCATCCTCGATGGCATCTCCATATTCAGTGGTGCCATGCAAGAATAGCAGTCCTAGAGACAAGCTATCAGAACGGGAATTTTACACCATCAAGGGCCGCTGTGCAAAACAAACTCACCATGCTCGCTTTTCAGGGAAATGTCAAAACCCTCCCGCTGCCAGATGTAGTCCTTTGTGAGCGACTGAACGAGCTCAACTGCTGCTTTTCGAATGGACTCCAGGCGAGTGCGTGCTTTACGAGCTTCGGATTGCTGGCTCTCTACCACAAAGAGCATGAACTCGACGGTGTTTTCAGAGAGCCGCTCCTCGGCTGCTTCCGTCTCGCCGACATTGCTGTCGCTGGACATGCTTTATCGTGACAAGGACCGTCTTCGATAGGTTATAGTCACCGGCATGGCGAAATGCTCTTCGTTTGAAGATATCTGGATGTTATGCGCAGTTGTGATAGCAATGTAAGTTTGAACGTGCTGTCTTGGTCTTGGTTGAGGCCCCACGTTGGCAAGCTCTTATATACCCGCCTATCACAGGTAGTTTGGCATTATAGAGCATAAAGCCTCCGATGCACTTGTCAACTATTATCAAGAAATGGCTGCATCTCGAATTTTAATTATGCCATCTCGGTGTCAAATAATATTTATATCTGTAAATACAGGCCGCATACTTGATGGAATGCTTCGCCATCATCTTGTGGATTCACAGTCATGCAGTACCGTCATTCTTAGTCAGACACTGCATACACTGTTCGCTGCCTAGCTGCCTTAGTAGTACATAGTAGTTGATTTTGCCCCACGACGCGGTTCACGCGCAACACGCTGCAAGAATAAATTGATGGCCTTGGAGGAGATTCATCGCAAAGCTTATCGGCCAGAGGCTTGCAGGATGCATGCAGCACTGGGATGGGGCTCTTCTAATATGTTACTGTTTCGAACCAATACTCTTCAATCCTCGACTGCCGCTCCAGCCTTCCCGTACACCCTCCAACCTCTGTGAACTCCCTGTCCACCGCCAGCCATGGCGCCCCTCAAGCGGTCACGAGTCGCCTCAGGCCAGGAGGATGAAATCACAGACGTCGCCGAAGCGCGTGCATCCATGGCCAATGGCATGCAGCCGGTAACTATGTCAACATGTCGGACAATTTAATATCGGCTGGCTGATTGCAGGTGGCAGAGAAAACGGGTCCGGTTATCCGTTGACCCAGAGGCTTCGAGCAGTAGGGCGGCAGGGACGAGACGAGACGACGGTTCGTCCAGCCCTGAGAGCGAAGACGGCTATGGAGACGGAGACCGAGACGGAGATGGAGATGAAGACGAAGATGAAGACGACGACGACGACGACGACGACGACGATGATGCCGTCGCCCCGCCGTCTCCCCCCCAGACCCAGTACGAACTTATGAGAGACAATGGCTTCCGGCACCTTAAGAATACCGATTGGGACGATCAGCAAGCCACGCAGAAGATGATGCGCCGCACCACGACACAGACCCTTGACAACAACATGGTCGCTGAGAGCGGCATCATCGAAAGCATCACCTGCTATAACTTCATGTGCCACGAGCGATTGCATGTGGAACTTGGCCCCCTGATCAACTTCATCGTTGGAGAGAACGGCAGTGGCAAGAGCGCAGTCCTGACAGCTCTAACACTATGCCTTGGCGGCAAGGCCAGTGATACCAACAGAGGCGGTAGCTTAAAGACCTTTGTCAAGGAAGGATGCGAGCAAGGAAGTCTTGTTGTCAAGATCAAGAACGCGGGGTCCGATGCATACCAGCCCGATATCTACGGAGCATCCATCACCATCGAGCGCCACTTTTCCAAAACTGGCAGCAGCGGTTTCAAGATCAAGACGGACCAGGGCAGGGTTGTCTCTACCAAAAAGCAGGAAGTCGACGAAATCTCGGAGTGGTACGCCTTGCAGATAGGGAACCCACTTACAATCCTCTCCCAAGACAATGCTAGGCAGTTCCTCAATGCCTCAAGCCCGGCGCAAAAGTACAGGTACTTTGTTTCTGGTGTCCAGCTGGAGCAGCTGGACAATGACTACAAGATGTCTCAAGACACATTGGACAAGACGCTCATTCTCCGTGAGGATCTCGAAGAGAGGATTGGCCTTGTTAGAAAGGAAATGGAAGATGCTCAGCGACTTGCCGAGGTAGCTCAGAAGAACCAAGGCCTTCGCGACAAGGCAAGACACTATCGAAACCAGCTCGCCTGGGCGCAAGTCGTCGACCGGGAAAGGGAGCTGGCGGAGCGCAACGCTGACTTGGACAAGCGCGACGAGGAACTCATCGCTTCGGAGGCGGACTGCGAAAAGGCGACAGAGGCCCTCGCTAAAGAAGAAGAGAAGCTGGTTCGGGTTCAAGAGGCCCGAGAAGCTCTCAATAATGAAGAAAGCACGTTTGAGGAGAAAATAGCAGAGGCTGAGGCTGCGTGGAGTGGCATTAAAAAGAAACAAACAGAACTGCAGCGCGAAGAGCGAGATGCTCACATGCGATTGAAAACTCTCCGGACAGACATACAATCCTGTGAGAGCAAGATCAAAGAGGAAGAACACCGACTAGATGGAGCCTCGGGCTCCGAACGCGCCCAGAAAGACCAAGAGCTCTCCGAGGCACAGGCGCAGGAGAAAAGAGTAAACGAACAGATTAGTGAAGCCAAGGCCAGGACGCCAGGTTATCACGAAAAAATAACAGCAGCCAAGGAAGCTGCAAAGCGAGCGGATCAATTCCTCCAGCAAAAGAAGAAAGACGTAGTCATGGCGCAAAAGGGTGTCAGAGATCTCGAGCAGAGCAGTGGCTCGGCCTTTGACGGATATGACCAAGACCTTATCAAACTGTCCAAGGCCGTTGAGAAGGAGAGCGGGTTTGAAAGCAAGCCGCTAGGTCCCCTTGGCGTTCATATTACTCTCCGAAAGCCTGAGTGGTCTGGCATCCTCGAGAAGACATTTGGTGAGAATCTGAATGCGTTTGTCGTGAAGAGCAAGAGGGACCAGACAATATTGTCGAAACTCATTCAGCGAATCGGTCTAAAGAAACAGCCACCTATCTATATCGCATACGGAGGCACGATTGATACCAGCGCCCAGGAGCCAGATGGCGAATTCGATACCATTCTCCGAGTGTTGGCATTCGACAATGAGCTCGTTCGGTCACAGCTCATCATCAATAACCAGATAGAAAAGATTATCCTGATCAAGGACCGTCTCGAAGCGGAGCGGGTCATGATCGATAACAACGGTCCTCCCCGAAATGTGGTGGCATGCCTCTGTTTCCATGATGGCAAAGGGAAACGTGGCCACGGCCTGAGAATTACAAACCGTTCCGGAACGATAGGCACAAGTCCTGTTACGCCAACCAACCTGGCCCCTCGAATGCAATCAGATTCTGCTCAGCGGCTTGTAGTGCAGAAGGAGAACCTCAGGCAGCTGGGCTTGGAGGTGAAGGATTTGATCACCGAGGAGCGACAAGCGCGTCGACAATTGGATAGCTGCGAGGCAGATCTCAAATCGCACCAAGACGCACTCAAGGATTTGGAAAGGGACAATCGTCGAATCCAAGCGGATATCCAGCGGATATCGCTAGACCTAGATGCGTTCGAGGGTGTCGACGGACGCCTTGTTGCACTGCGAGAGGAGAAGGAAGCGAAACAAGCCGAAGAGGAACAGCTTGGTCTGCAATATGGCAACTTGAAACTGGAAAAGCGAGAGCTGAGCAAGAAGGCGGAAGAGGCCAAGGCATGTCTTGACGCCGAAAAGGACGTGCGGAAGGACTACCAAAGCCGCGTGGCCAAGGCAGACGATAAAGTCAAGAAACACGAGGCGTTTCGGAAGATTGCGCTCGCTCAGAAGAATGCCGCCTTCGATAGACGAGAGCTCGACATCACCGAGAGGCAGCGAGCAGAGGCCAGGCGCGATATTAAGATTCGTGAGGTGTCTGAATTCGTGATTCAAGCCCAGGGGGTAGCAATGGAGCGTGTTGATATTCCCGATGATGAAACACATAAAAGCCTCGAGATCAAATACCAAAAAATCTGCGAGCAGCTGGCACAGCGAGAGGCTCGACAAGGAGCCACAGATCAGGAGATTTACGACCGAGCCGTCGAGGCCAAAAAGCGGTACGAGGACGTAATGCAGAAGACACGAGACGTGGACGACACCATTGCAAGTCTGAAGCAAGCCATTGAGCACCGACTCCACCTATGGAGACAGTTTCAGAGGCAGATCAGCGCTCGAATACGAATCCAGTTCAGCTATCTTTTGAGCGAGCGCGGGTTCAGAGGCAAGATAGACCTTGACCATCGGTCCAGGAGGGTTAACCTCCAGATTGAGCCCGACAAGACTCGAAAGAGCTCGTCCGGTCGCAACACTAAGACGTTGTCTGGAGGCGAAAAGTCATTCTCGTCAATATGCATGCTTCTCTCCGTGTGGGAAGCAATCGGATCACCAATACGATGTCTGGATGAGTTTGACGTCTTCATGGATAACGTGAACCGAGCAATCAGCACCAACATGCTGGTAGGTTATGCCGCAGATTTGCGGGAATGATGGCGAGTGCTAATGGGATGATATTTATTACACTACAGGTGGATGCTGCTCGACGATCGGTGTCGCGACAATACATTTTGATCACGCCGAATGCTATTGAAGGCCGAGCCAGACTGGACAAAGATGTCAAGATTATTCGGTCAGTTTCATTGACGTTCTACCATTTCTAGCGATTTGCCGCTGTTCTCTTTTCCTTTTTATTTTTCATGGCTAACTCTTGCAATCCACCCAACAGCTTGACTGATCCCCGCCAGCGAACCCTTATCTAATGTCAGAGCCCGCAGCTTGTAGCCTGGCTTGTGAGTATATTTTGTGGGCAAGGTGTATTGAGAAGGTTGTGCAATAATACTGGGACGCCATTCATTCGCGGGCGGTTCAAAAAAAGAAATGCAATGGGCAATGGTGTAGATACATAAAATGGTGGCGAGCAAACTCGTCGGGAGTTGGGAGCCTTGAGATGGCTGATACTATTGTACATGATTCTTATGATTCAAACTTTAGACAGGGATGAGGAGGTGGCTTAATGCGGACTGTGTCTGATAGAGCGTCAGATAGGGACGCCCTTGCTTCTCAAGACATTGACGCCGGCGTTGAGCGTGAAGCCAACCCATTGGCCTAGGGATCCTACGGTGCCGCCCACAGACTGGACCTCGGCCAGTCGTCGATGCAAGAACTGTCTCGTCTCGAGAAAGGACGGCGATGTGTCGTTGGTCATGAAGAGCTCACTGGAGCTGTAGACCATGGAGAGAGCCGCCCGCTTGGTGTACCACGAGGGGTCGACGGCCTTGTCGCCGGCCAGGAACCAGATGTCGTCGGACAGGGCAGCCAGCTCAGCCAGCGACTTGGGCAGATGGCTTGGCTGCGCCATGATGGCCAGGGCCTGGGCATGGCGCACGGCGCGCTCTGGTCAGCGAAGGGGGGCGCCAATGGGTGTCTCACGACCAGACACGACAACTCACCTCCTGCCACCGGTGGACGATGTCCTTGTTGCCCGCCAGCCGCTCCCAGGCCAGGGCAGCCACCTTGTCGGCGACGGTGGCCAGCGAAGCATCCTGGAGCAGGTCGCGGCTCCGGAGCGCCAGTCGCTCGCGCTGGGCGACCAAGTGGTAGTGAATCAGGCTGAACTGGCCGTCGGGCAGGACGCTGGCGCTGATGTCAGGGTAGCCGGCATCACGGGCGCCGAGGCCAATGGCGCGGAGCGAGAAGCCGTGCTCGGGGACGTGCCTGTAGGCGGCAGCCAGGATGGACCTGTCGACGGCTCCAAACGGCGGCGAGGACGGGTGGTCGTACGAGTGATAGTGGCGGCACAAGGACGAGGCTGGCGGCGTCTGGCGGGCGGTCGAGGCCAGGCGGCGGGCGGCGCGCGAGACGCAAGCGGAGGAGGCCATTGCGGTTGCGAGGGATTGCGTGTGATGAGCTGGCTGGGCTGATGCCTGTGCCTGCGCCGGTGCCTATGCCTGTGCCTATGCCTATGCTATGCGACAGCGACAGCGATGCTTGCGGACTGGGAGTCTTGATTGACTGGCTTGCACGAGGGGGGCTGCAAACTCGACGAAGCAGGAGTGGATCCGGCGCAGGAAGCTAGCAGATGCGATGCACGGTGCATTTTTTTTTTATTTTCTATTTTTTTTTATTTTTTTCCCTCTTTTTTCAGTGCCACGGATGGATGTGAGAGATGAGACTGCCAGCGCAGCAAGATGCAGCCCAGTCCGTCTGCTTTGCGATATCTCGACGTAATGGGTATGAGCGCCCGGCCAATGGCATCCGGACGCCCTTCCACGGCGCATTATCTATGTACGAGGCACAGGCTCTAGACATTAGCACGTTACACAGCGCATCGCATCCTCACCGGGCTGGTTAGTCATCCCAGGCCCAGCGTTCGGGGGCACACACAATCACACACAATCACACACATCACACATCACACACACCATACACCCCCCCGTCGCGGATTGCATCATTGCATCTGGACAACTCAACAGGTCCGGAGGGCCTGCCAGGTTTCGGAGGGCGAGGCGAGTGCGGCGGGCCAATCAGGCAGGGCGAGGGGTCCAGGGCCCGGGGCTTTTTCTGCCGCAAAGCACGCCAGCATGGCTCCGTAGAGGAGGTACTTACATGATGCTGTAGTACGGTGCTGAACATAGTACGGCGTTATTACAGGCTGCCGGTGCTTGCTTGCTGTCGTTCCAGGTTCTCAGCAGTGCCCCCGATAGACTCCAGTGCGACACGCACGATACGAGCAAGGGGCCCAGCTGGCCAGAGCAGGGTGCGAGCTGGAGCGTGGGCCTTGTTTTGCCGGCGAGACGAACGAGCAGTCGGACGTACTATGTACATGCTGGGCTCCGTACTGTATACATGCTGTACTGTATACATGCTGTGCGCACAGCTTGGGGACATGGACATGGACACGGCTGGAGAGAGAGCCCTTGTCAGGTCCATTCCAATTGAATGCATTGATCTCGGCTCTCTGTCCAGCTGCGTGCGCAAGCTCTAGTAGCGAACTGATTGATTGTTCTTGGTCCATGCTCCCCTCACCGATTGATCTCGGGTAGGGCACCTTAGCCATGGTGTTAGTGCTCCTGCTCCGCTGCTCCCGCCCTGCATCTTGTTGAGCCGCTTCAGCGATCAGTGCTCTAGCACAGGCTCTAGCAGAGGCTCTAGCAGAGGCTCTAGTGCTGGCTCTAGTGCTGGCTCCAGCGCTGGCTCTAGCAGTCAACAGCCTACTGTACTAATGCCATGGAAGGTAGGTGCCTAATGCTGGCCAGAGGTAGGTTCATACTACTACCTCCTAGTAGGTACGAGGTATAGGAGGTAGGTACTAGGTACTAAGAATGGCTCACACGTGCTGCTGGCCTATTAGAACTCGCCCCTTCTGGCCGTCTTCTTTTCTCTTCTCTCCCTCTCCTCTTCCACTTGCAACTCTTTGCATCCAATCCGATTCCCCTGCTCCCATCCTCGTACTGTATCACTTGCACGGCACTCCGACGCCGCCACTTTTCACCGCGAAGCCTCCAATAGGGATCGCCCCCGGCTGCCCCGGCCACCGATCCCCCCCCGAGCAAGCAGGAAAACTCTTACCTGTTACATATAGTACAACGCAAGGCCCTGGGTGTGTGGGAGCCTCCCTGAGCACTTTTTGCCCATCTGCGCGGACCCGGAACCGAGCCCATACGCTGGCCTCGTTCTGTCACTTTTTTTTTCCTCCTGATCCATCCCACGGCCAAGCATCCGACCAGCTTCGTTTTTTCCCCGGCTTCAATCCACGCTAAGTTGAACAATCCACGTACGTACCGTCGTCCTGGTGGCCACCCATCACGCAGCCGCTGCAGAGCTGGACGCAATGAGCGACGTGCATGCATCCAACTCACATCTGCTACTACCACATGCTGCGTGAAAGCTCGCTGCTGGCCTGACCTTTTTTTTTTTTTTTCTGGCTGGCCACTCCCACTCGCACCAGCTCCCGGCCCACGAGCCAATTGCTGCCGACCCCCCTGCACCCATTACCTCTGACCGGGTTGTTTTTTTTTTTTTTTCTGTTGAATTTTTTTCCCTTTCTTGTTGTTGGCGTTGTTCCCTCGCTCTCCTTGCCTGGCTCAGCAGAGCACCTGCCAGTCACCTCGCCTACTTAGTCGTAGCAGGAGGATATCACTGTTAGTAGTAGCACCTTGGTTGGATCCTGCTGCACCGTACGGAGTACTGGGTACTCGTTGATACGCATCAATGGACGGAGTATTAATGGGTACATGTACCTTGCTGGCACATGCTTGGTACTGCCAGGTGCTGCTGTGAAGAGAAAAGAAAAAGAAAGAGAAAAAAAAAAGCAGTCAATGGCACCTCAGAATCTGCAGCCCATCCCTCTCTTTCTCTTTCTCTCTCTCTCTCTCTTTCTCCCTCTCTCTTCCCCCCCTGCCTCCATCGACCTGCTCTAGCTCTGGTGCCTCGTCGTGCCTTGCAAGGTCTCGCTGCTCCGGTTTTGGCAGTAGTCACAGCTCTGCATCTTGGCCCCCCTCCGTCCTCCCTCAGCCTCTGCACGCTCATTCGTCGCCTGGTCCCCTCCCGGTCCGCGCGTTCTTTTCCCCTTCTCACCACCAGGCTCGAACAATCAAGCATGCGCCTCTGTCCTACCCCCCTCCCAATTGCGACTTACTGGTACTGTACTCGTGCTGCAGCCCGCTCGCGTCCCTGCGAGATCCGTTCTGTTGCTGACTGCTGCTGTGGCTTGCCCTCTCTCCAGAAGCCACCCATAATTCTGCCGTCGTCGCGACCTGGCCCTCCAATCTGTTGAGACACCCGGTTTGCCTTTGACTGCACGCGCGACAAGGCTCAACGCACAAGGCACAAAGCCTCTCTCCTCCTTTGTATCGCATAGACCGCCATGGGTACGTCTTTTCTCTCGCTGCTCTCGCTGCTTCTCTCTCTCTCTCTTCCTCTCTCTCTCTCTCTCTCTCTGCCTATATCTCTGCCTCCCATCTCCCGGCTCGACTCTGCTCGATTTGCCCACAAAGTTCTGCTCGCTCTTTGCTTCTGGCCAAGACGCGTGTTGCCAGCCTCGGTGCCGTCACTCGCCTGGTGGTCTTTTTTTTTTTTTTTTTTTGCAACAAAGCTCTGCCTTGCCTTTGTCTGCCTTTGTCTTTAAAATCCCCCCATTCCCTCCCTGAAACATCCCCAAAGGAGCAACCAGAGACGCCTCTGCTTCGTTCAATGTGATACCACTTTGGATGTAACTTGTCGCCCCCGTTGCCGGCCGATACGTCCTTCTTCTCGACTCGCCTCTCTCCGTCCACTGCATTATCATTGACCCCCCTTACCTGCATGTCCTCCCGCCTTGCTACTCCGCATGCTTCTCATCACTTTACACCCCACCATTACCCGGGTACATTACTATTATTTCAATCAGGCCGTCTTTTCCTCCATCTCTTTTGGCACAACTTTCTTTACTCTCAAGAGGGCTCCTGCAGCGCCAGTTTTCTAACCTTTGCCTTTTAGCTGACTCCGGCGATAACTACCGACCAGTAAGTTGACATCATTTACTTTCCCTGCCCTCTGTCATCCACGCTCTTCATCACCCTCGTCTTGGTGCGAGCCCACCAAAAACTTGTGTGGTCTCGCGCCTTGGCCTTGTTGAACAAAATCCTACGACGCCACCCCGCAGCGGCCACCTTGTTTTCCTACGCTGTAGCCCACGGGGAGGCGTCGCCAGCGAGTGTCACGTTTGTCGTACGAAGCTGTCGTTGGGGCCCTGAAACTCCGTCTACCCAATTGCTCAGCCGTGGCAAAATGCTCAGCTTGGACCGAATGCATTGTCTCTTTTGTTGGGGAGCTATATATATATATATATGTATATATGTATATACATCTGCCCATGAAACAGGCCGGTGTGTCACTTTGGGCAGCTCGTGGCTCGACTGCATTCCGGATAACCCATTCACCTAGCCTAACCCTATCAACGTCACAAGTCACGCCGTTTTGTCCTGAAAACGCTTGTACTGATCGACCCATAGCGTGAGAGGTCTCGATCACCTCGGCGACGTTCCAGGAGTCCAGGCCGACAGTCTCGTCGGCGGTCTTACTCGCCTCGCAGCAGATCAAATAGCCGGGACGACTATCGACGGGGCCGCGACCGCTCCCCAATGACCGGAACAGGAGCTGCACCCGCCGGTGGTCCCACTGGCAATTACGGGGGACAGCAACCCCATCGATCATACGAAGAACGGGCCGCTGCCCGAGAGCAGATGATGAGCAACATTCGAGAGACGTCCCAGCAGGACCGCCGCGTCTATGTCGGCAACCTCTCCTACGACGTCAAGTGGCATCATCTAAAGGACTTTATGAGACAGGGTGAGAACAGGATTCTACGAATGTGGGCTCGGTGAAAAAAAGACCAAAAACTGACCAGGGAAACCCCAAATGTGTACAGCTGGAGAGGTACTCTTTGCCGATGTACTATTGCTTCCAAATGGAATGTCGAAGGTGGGCTTCATCGCGTAGCTTTGGTTGGCTTTCTTTTGTAGCTTTCTTCCCTTTCTGGTTTTGATGGATGGTTGGGTTGACGGGTTGGGACGTTGTCCTGGGAATAATTGTAGGGATGCGGGTAAGTCTCTTTCTCTCTCTCATACCTGCTACGGCACGTGTCTGTTCAGAGTTGCTAACCGCTGGTCGTGAAGAATTGTGGAATATGCTACAAGGGAGCAAGCTCAGCAGGCTGTTGCTCAACTCAGCAACCAGAACCTAATGGGTCGCCTTGTTTACGTTCGAGAGGTTGGTAAATTCCAGTGCCAACGCATGCTGCCTGTCGCTGACGGTTTGGTTTCATCATCAGGATCGCGAGGCTGAACCTCGATTCATCGGTGCTTCGGGAACTAGCTCCCGCGGCGGATATGGAGGTGGCATGCCCGGGGGAGGATTCAGCTCCGGGTACGCTGGCGGCCCTCCCGGCGGCTCTGGTGGAGGTGGCGGCGGCGGCCGTCAAATCTACGTTGCTAACGTTTGTTCACTCTCTCCGGCATGTACCGTGAGAATAACTCAACTGACCCCTCCTCTAGCTCCCTTACACTGCCGGCTGGCAGGACTTGAAAGACCTTTTCCGACAAGCAGGTAAGTTTTGGCCGCTGCCTCGTCAAACACTTGCATTATAGCATGTTCCATGGCATTGACGCTTTTCGTGCAGCCCGGATCGGCGGAGTGATGCGTGCCGATGT
This sequence comes from Trichoderma sp. TW21990_1, assembly GCA_010015515.1. Classification (NCBI taxonomy): domain Eukaryota; kingdom Fungi; phylum Ascomycota; class Sordariomycetes; order Hypocreales; family Hypocreaceae; genus Trichoderma; species Trichoderma sp. TW21990_1. Next base: position 737,763 of record WXUD01000027.1, read on the forward strand.
GCACCTTGGTCCAGATGGTAGGCCCAAGGGTTCAGGAATCGTCGTCTTCGAAAGCCCTGATGATGCACGAAACGCCATCCAGCAGTTCAACGGGTACGACTGGCAAGGCCGCTTGCTCGAAGTTCGCGAGGACCGCTTTGCCGGCGGCGGCGGCATGGGCTTCGGCGGTGGTCGTGGAGGTTATGGCGGAATGCGCGGTGGTTTTGGAGGTGGTTTTGGAGGTCGCGGCGGCTTCGGCGGTCGCGGAGGCTTCGGCGGAGGCTTCGGCGGACGTGGGGGCTTCGGCGGTGGTGTTGGACCCAGTGCAGGTGCCGGAGGTGGTGGTGATTTTGGTGCTGCCGCTCCGCCAACCATACTCCCCAATCCCTTCACCGACAACGCAACCGCCGGTACGGAAAGAGGCGAGGTCATATACGTTCGAAATGTAGGTTTTGGCCGCCCTTGAATGCACCATCCGTTTGGCCCGTTCTGACACGTGCTCTAGCTGCCTTGGTCGACAAGCAATGACGACCTCGTCGAGCTGTTTTCGACGATTGGCAAAGTGGAACAGGCCGAGATCCAGTATGAGCCTAGCGGCAGATCTCGAGGCACCGGCGTGGTTCGGTTTGACTCCGCCGAAACTGCTGAGACGGCCATTGCCAAATTCCAGGGCTACCAGTATGGCGGCCGACCGCTCAACCTGAGCTACGTCAAGTACCTGAACCAGTCTGGAAACGACAGCATGGAAACCGACGCTCATGCTGGCTTGACACAGGACCAGATGGTGTAAGAGGTCCAGGGTCATCTCAACCTGACTTCTCTTGACCCTTCTTTTCTTCTTTTTCTTCTTCTTTTCAACGCATGATCTTTCACTGGGTTGTTCATTTCCTTGATTTTCCTTCTTCTCTTCTTATCACTTTCATTTGCACAGTTCGTCTAGGGTTACTGAAAATTTGATTTGCGGACAAGCTATATTTACAGCCGTGGGGGATTCTAGTCAATTCAAGGGGGACATCCTTTCGTCGACACCAGCTTGGCTGGCTGGATAGGATGCCACTATGGAAGATGAAGGGTAAAAAGAACGAATTTTATATCTTCGGGTCTGGGAAGGAAATGATGCAGCAGAAGGGGGGGGGGTGAACGTTATTGAGTTTCTTATTTCTTTTCTCCATCTCTGTCCTCGAAGCGGTGCGTATGAGAGCATGGTGAAGATGCGTGTTTCAAGCGTGACATAATTTGCGGAGGATGGGTGGCGCTGGATGCCGTCATATAGAAGCCAGCTGCCATGGCCTTGTTCAGCCCGCAGCTTGAGGCCTGAGCGTAGGAAGAATAGGAGATTAGGCGGTATAATGGCTAGGTGGCACTGTTATGATGGGCACGGCATATATATCTTGCGCATAATGTTTATCTTGGGGTCGGGTACAAATCAAACCAAGCGTTTGGAACGAGGTCATGAGACAAAGGGGCTGGTATACACTACGAGAAACCCTACAGTCGAACAAACAAAGAATCAAGCTATCCTGACGGTTTCTTGTTCCCGCGATGATGCCTGATATATGTAGTATTGCTTTGGGTCTATAATGACACTAGAATGGATACCTTGATGGCATCGACATCAGCGCTCGGTCCAGGGAGTTGGAGTAGCAGGTGCTAGGTGATGAAATGGAGCGCCATATATTGGTTTGAAATAGTTTAGGCTCGCTGAAACCAAGAATAAAAATGCTCTGCTGTTGAGATTGCTGTTGTCAACCGGAGGGGGGGAGGCACGAGACCATTGCACTGCCGCCTCAGACAACGAATCTCGGCCCACCACCATCTCTGCTCCTTTCTTTGGACCAATTAATTCGACCTGGTATAGCCATCCTCTCCATTCTTATTTCTCTTGTCCTTCCTTTTCCGTACTCTTTACGCAGTGGCCTTCTTCTTCTTCGCCTTGGCCTTCTTCTTGCTCTTGTCCCTGGGCTTGAGGGTCGTCATGCCGGCCTTGCAGACGTCGGCGTAGCGGACGTAAAAGGCCTCGAGCTCGTGGGGTTGGACGACGGTGGAGAGCTTGGCCTTGTCGGAGCGGTCGCGCTTGGACTTGCCGTTGGTGGCGCGGACGATGATGGGGAGGGGCTTGTCGGGGACGAGGTCGGGGAAGAGCTTTGCGACGGAGGATTTGCTGTCGCTGGGGTCGTAGGCGACTGGTTTTTTGGGGAGGGTATGTTAGAGGGAGAGGGGAGATGGATTGGAGAGAGAGGGAGAGGATGAGGGTGAGTCTTACGGCGTTTTTGGGTTAGGTATATGGCTCCATGGTCGCTGCCTTTTCTGTGGTTGAACAGATGGCTGAGTTTGTCGAAGAACTGGAACGGGGTTAGCCAAGATGTGTGTGCTGGAAGAGGAGGGGGATTCGTGAAGGGGATTTGGAGGAAGGGGGGGAGGAGGCTGACCTCTTCTTGGCTGAGGTGCTGGGAACTCATCTTCCGGGGGGGAGCACCGAGTTTTGCTGGCTGTTGGAAGTGGGATGTCGCTAGTTTGGAGGGAGGCCAGAGAATGATCTGGAGAAGATAACGATAAGGATGGATGGGATTGGTGCTGTTTTTAGTGGATGTGTGTGTATTACAGTAGCTGCGAGAAAGTACTATGTACAGTAGCGTATCTACACTTGCGCCGGGTTTGGTATAGGTGATGGATAGAAGACAATGTCTGCGATTGAAGAAGCAGTAAAAACTGTGGGTTGTGAATCGTGAAAGAGTGATTCTACCATGGAGGTGTTTTTGTATGGATAGCAATTCTCGTTATTATCAACGTAATGTAGCTTGACTGCCATTACAGCATGGCCTATAAGAGGTAGGTTAATAGTACCTTTGGAAGCATGGTAACTTTAAGGGAAACTGTAGTTGTAATACCAAGCAGTCGTCCAATCTAATCCATCGGTTCTACTTCTGCTTCTGTGGACAGTGCGTGCTCTGAGTTCATATTCAAATCCAGCTTATTTAGATGCCGTTCTATTCGTGGTTAGTTGAAACGGGCTGCGAAATCAGGAAGCGCTCTATTGATGGGTGGCTATTTGTGGGATTTGCTATCCAGCGCCCCAATACTAAGGTATCTAATACTTACAAAGAGGTAGTACTAAATATCACCACCTTTCTAGTACCTTAGTATGATCTGCTAGCCATTGCTTTCCTCTACTATCCTCTATTATCGCCACTTGCTTCTACTCTGCAGTATTTTAGTAGATCCGCCAACTTGGGCTTACTCGCTGTAGCGCGCATCTGCTTTGTGCCATGCCCATGGGTGGGTGCTAACGCGGCATTGCCCCCCTGTAAGTTGGCGACTAGTTCCCTGGCCCATGCTACTGTAAAGGACAGCATACCCTCTTTTTTTTCTTGCAAGGCTCCATCGGTCGAAGCATTATAACTTCCCTTTACGCTCTCCCCACAGGTGCCACACCTGGTCGAGACACGAATATATAGATGCGTCTTTGTTGACACGTCTCACTCTTTTGCGACTGCTCTTGTCTGCTCTTATCTACTCGAGTTGCTCTCACCAGCTTCGTTGTGCCCGTTGTTTGGCGACAAAGATTCGTGCCCAATCTCCCTCGTCGTATCTAGCCTTGTCCACGTCCGTCACTGTCGCAAAGATGCGCCTTTGCCTGCCAAACCTGCTCGTGACGGCCGCACTTATATCGGCTGGCGCTGTGTTGGCGCAAGACATTCCTTCAGATGTCCCCGTATCGGTTCTCCTGACCTCTGCCCAGGAGCATCTCACAAAGGGCGAGACGAACGAGGCGTTGGCTTATTTCGATGCCGCCATCGCTCGAGATCCGACCAACTATCTGTCATTCTTCAAGCGGGCCACCACGTATCTGTCACTCGGTCGCGCAAACCTGGCAACCGAAGATTTCAACAAGGTGCTCACGCTGAAGCCTGGTTTCCCGGGTGCCCACATCCAGCTCGCCAAAATCAAGGCCAAAGCCGCCGAATGGGATGGCGCAAGGGCTGAATACGTTGCGGCGGGTGAAGGGTCTGACTCTCCCGACATTCTGAGTCTGACGGCGGCAGAGGAGTCGATGAAGCTGGCCTTTGCTGCCGAGAAGGCGGGCCAATGGGAGGAATGCGTCAACCACGCAGGCGATGCCATCGTTATCGCCTCCAGGTATATCCCGTTGCGTGAGACGCGATCCCACTGTCGCTTTGAGCGAGGCGAGCTGGAGGAGGCCATTGGCGATCTTCGCCATGTGCTGCAGATGCGACCTGGAGACATCTCTCCCCATGTCGTCATCTCGGCTGTTTCGTTCTACAATCTCGGTGATCTCGACGCTGGTGTCGGCCAGATCCGGAAGTGTCTCCATTCCGATCCAGATTCGAAGGTCTGCAAGAAACTACACAAGCAGGAAAAGGCCATTACAAAAGCGTTTGCCAAGGTAAATGGCCAGCTGAGCAAGGGGCAGTTTACAACAGCAAGCAGAGGGCTTGTCGGGACAGAGGAAGACGCTGGGCTCCTCCCCACCGTCAAGCAACAGATCGACGAGTTACGCCAGGAGGGAAGAATACCCACCCAAGGGAGAGTCCTTCTGTACGAACAGCTGGTCGAGATGGTTTGCCAGGCTTACGTAGAGGTAAGTTCCGTGTAGTTGCGTGCTCTGGCGCTACCGAGATTCAAAGCTAACGGTAATGTGCGACAGTCAAGCAGCAAACATGCTGATAAGTATTGCGACGAGGCAATTCAGTTGAATGGGGAGTCATTCTGGGGCCTTTTGCACCGTGCCAAAACTCTACTGAAAAAAGAAGAGTTTGAGGCAGCCATTCAGTCGCTGGAAAGCGCAGCCAACGCGCACCCCGATAAGAGGGACAAGGTCAACCCGCTTCTCAACAAGGCACAGATTGAACTCAAGAGAAGCAAGACAAAGGACTACTACAAGGTTCTCGGCGTTGCCAGCGACGCTGATGAGAGACAGATCAAGTCGGCATACCGTAAGGCGTCCAAGCAGTTCCACCCAGACAAGGCAATGAAGCAGGGCATTAGCAAAGAGGAGGCGGAGAAGAAGATGGCATCGATCAATGAGGCGTACGAGGTGTTGAGCGACCCGGAGCTGCGTGCCAGGTTTGACCGAGGAGACGACCCCAACTCCAACGAGAGGGGGAACCCATTCCAAGGGTCACCGTTTGGAGGCCAGCACTGGGCGTTTCAGCAGCCAGGCGGCGGCGGCGGGCAGCAATTCAAGTTTCAGTTTAACAATGGGCCGTTTGGATTTTAAAGCGGGAGTAGAAGTAGCAGCGGAGTTTTTTGTCTTTTTTTGGTCTTTTTTTTTTTTTCTTTGGTCTTACAGAGATGGATAGATATATCGTCATCATCATCACTACTAGTTTGCAGCGTGCGTCCATTGGGACCAAATACTACATCTTCATATAATACATCCACGTACTGTACATTCACTGTATATCTCCTAGTGCAGGTTCTCCGTACCTTTGGTAGCAACCCCCAAGCAACGGTTGAAATAAACGCAGCTAGTATACCCTTTTTTCACATGATTCGGCGAGGCCTGGTGAATCTCACATATGCCGGGATTACTCCGCAGCTGAAGCAAAATGGCCAGTGTGGGGCTTCGCACACCTCGCAATTGCCTCCCGGACTCCGAGGCCGTCAACGGAGAAGAGGTGGGAAATTTTTGTAGACCGGATGCTGGGGATCCGCTCTGATATACAGACCTGGCCGGCTCTGGCCTCGTTCGCGATCATCCATCCGTCTGTGCTCGTCGATTTCCCCCACCAAGCACCGCTCTCTCCCGCGCCTCTCGCCGCTGCTCAAGTGCCCAATGCTGCAGCGCTGCCATTGATTCCGACTCTGGTTCAGCTTGCGACCGACTCGCCGTCGACGGGACGCCTGAGCATCCAGCGTCTCCATCTCTCCATCCCCCGGTATCTCGATATCTAGCCGCGGCTGCATTCGCTCACGCTCGCCCACTTGATCTCGATTGCGATCCCATCGCCGACCGCCCGCCGCTCTCCCTCGCCCTCGCCCTCGCCCCCCCCCAAACTTCGACCACCGCCCCGATAGTATACGCTGGCCGTGCTGCCTCAGCACGCTTCATCTGCCAACCTGGCTGCCATCAATTCCAAGACTTTTGGCGCAGCTTCTGACGCTGTGGCCGAGATGGCCCAGCCGCCGAGTGGCAAGCCTGTGGAGGAGGAGGAGGATTACGAGTGAGCAACACCCCTGCTATGTGGCGAGGCGTATTCTCTGTGGTTTTTTTTTTTTTTTTTTTTTTTTTTGTTTCTCCATGGTCTTTGTTTCTCCGTCTTTTTTGTTTTTTTGTCTGTGGTGCGCAATGCGATGCGATGCGCAACAAACAAACCGGAATCAAGAGGGAAAAGGCCACCGCTGCTTCTGACGGGTTGGACAATTGGCACTGACTGACTGTTTCTGCGCTCGTGTAATAGCTATGAATCCCTTCCGCCAAACTTCTCGCTACTGCAGAACATGGCTGCGGGAGCATTTGCCGGGATTGCTGTAGGTGACTGATTGAAGTGGTTTTGACTCTCGGCGGGACATGTTGCTGACGGATATCCCAGGAACACACCGTCATGTACCCAATTGATGCGATAAAGGTATGGGATATCCCCGATGCCCTGGGCCGCCGCCTCTTTCAAGGTCCGGTACTGACGCGGAACTTGCGCCGGTAGACCCGAATGCAAGTCCTACAACCGCATGGGACGATAACACACAACAGCGTTCTTCGGAATGCATTCCAAATCGCGCGGACCGAAGGTGTTTTCAGTTTATGGCGCGGCATGTCGAGCGTTATTGTGGGAGCAGGTATGTTTGCCCTCATGTTTGCGGCTTGTCGCAACGCTCTTCCGTCTTCTTTTCCCTCGTAGCTAACTTCATGTTGTATAGGTCCTGCCCACGCTGTTTACTTTGCGACCTACGAAGCCGTCAAACATGCCATGGGTGGCAATCAGGTGGGCGTCCACCACCCTCTTGCTGCCGGTGAGCTTCGCCTTTACTCAAACCCCCGGTCTACTCTCTCTGTGACTAACTCAATGCCTTGTAGCCACAAGTGGTGCTGCAGCTACAATCGCCAGCGATGCTTTCATGAATCCATTCGATGGTATGTAGTCGTCATATTAACCCCCGAGTCTGTAGTAGCGAGTGGGAGGCTAACGTAAAACCTCTGTCCAGTTATCAAGCAGCGAATGCAGATGCAAGAGTCTCGAAAGATGTATCGTTCCATGGTCGACTGCGCAAAGTACGTTTACCGAAACGAAGGCCTCGGCGCTTTCTACATCTCTTACCCGACCACGCTGTCCATGACCGTTCCCTTCACGGCCCTGCAATTCCTTGCCTACGAATCCATCTCTACCGCCATGAACCCGCAGAAGGCATATGATCCCGTCACGCACTGTCTCGCCGGAGCCGTTGCCGGAGGCTTTGCCGCTGGTCTCACCACACCCATGGACGTCATCAAGACCATCCTACAGACAAGAGGTACATCCTCGGATCCGCAAGTCCGGAATGTCAGCGGCTTCCTGGATGGCTGCAAGCTGCTGTTTAGAAGAGAGGGCTTCAGGGGCTTCTTCAAGGGAGTCAGGCCCAGAGTTGTCACAACAATGCCCAGCACTGCGATTTGCTGGTCTGCCTATGAATTTTCCAAGTGAGTTGCGCTTTCAATCTCTCTCTATCATTTTCTTGTTACTAACAATGGTTTGTTTCGCAGAGCGTATTTTATTAAACGAAACGATGGCTTGTAAAAGAATATGTTTGCAATATATAGTAATTATAGAGATTATACGGAGCAATGAGCTATGAGCTATAATTACTTTTTTTTTTCTATTCCTTAAAAAAGAAAAAGGTAGTAAATAGATATTGTTTAAACATATTCTGTTTGAAGCAAACTGAATATTGACAGCTAGCTGTATCTCAGAAGCCTGGAAGTAGGCAGATGAAAAGAAGCAGCTGGATTCAAGCTAAGCTCTGTGATTCAAACAAAGCTATGCAATGCAAGGAAAAGGTCGTCTTTATTTCACTTTTCACCCAGACTCAGAAATAAAGACCGCCCGATTAATTCTCATGTTGTCAATGCCCAGCTGCAAATTCACCGTGCACAGTGCAGCTGTCCAGCGATCCACCCTTCTAAAATTAGCCTCCCTGTAGCTGAGATCTCGGGACCTGCACGCTTAGATCATGGATGCTATCAATCTGCCGTGCTAGTGGGCTGGTGACGCTCTTCTCCAGCCATCAACAGCCACCTGACTCCAGCATTAGGCAGTAACCAGCTGACTCTCGGCCAAAACTCTCTGCCAAAACACCAACAATCACAAATCGCCGACAGACATTGACATGTGCATAGTTCACCGTCTCTGGCCTGTTCTCTCCCCCCATCTCTCGGGCGATTCCACATGAACTATGGTGAGCTGCATCACCAGCTGAACGAACACAGGTAGCCTCCGACATGGCACCCAAGATCTTCTCACGACTCACCGCGTCGACCCAAGGCGGCCGGTCCTTTTACGAACAGCTGCGATCCTACGATGACGAGCCAGACTACGATGTCGAGGCAGGGCCAGCTCGCGGAGACGCCAGCAGGCTCTTCGACAGCATCCCTGCACCGACGCTTGCCGCTGCCCGCCGCAACAACGCCGACAGCGTGTTATCGCCAGGAGCAAACAGCCTGCATCAAGACCCTCGCCGAAGCTCCAACGGCAACCGGGCCGCTCCGATGAGGTGGCCGCAGCACGATGACGACGGCGACGACGACGTGCCTGCTTCGCTGCTCGTCGAGTCCAACAAGGGCATGGCGGATCCCGCCCTCGACCAAACAGAGGTGCAACACTACCACAGCCCAGAGCCTTCGCACGGCCAGCCTCAGTGGCGGCCACCGGTTGAGGAGGCTAGGCTGGAGGTCCCCAAGCCGAGCACACGACCGACGGCGGCGGCACCGCCCTTTGGATCTCTGCTGAACGCGGGGCCAGGATTCGACCGCAAGAATGCTGCCCTGTGGAGGTGGGCGAATATAACGAATCTCGACAGTTTTATGAGGGATGTTTACAACTACTATGAAGGTGATGGGATGTGGTGTATCATGTGCTCAAATGCTCTGTGGTTATTGTAAGTGCAAATCATCAGATTAAAGGGGAGGGAGTTGTCTTCATGGTTGAGAGCAAGCAGGCAGCAGCAGCAGCAGCTAACGTGGAGATGTAGGGAAACTCTGTTCGTCGCCGTCCTGTTGACGTTTCTGACGCAATGTGTCGACTACAGCAAGGTACCGCATAGCCAGGCGTTGAAGCAGGTCATCGTGCCCCAATGCACGCAGAAGATGTCGGGATTGTGGAATTTTGGCATCTGGCTCTACTCCTTCTTCTTCATATGGAAGTCCGTGCAATACTTTTTCGAGATCCGCCGACTGCTCCACATCCGCGAATTCTTCGTCGTCCTTCTTGACATTCCGGAACAAGACATGCAGACTATATCGTGGCAGGATGTTGTTGTTCGGATCATGGCTTTGCGGGACCAGAATCCGAGGACGGCGGCCGACATACCGCAGAACTTGCGACGCTTCATTGGCAGTCAGTCTAAGGAGCGTCTCGACGCCCATGACATCGCCAACCGACTGATGCGCAAGGAGAATTACCTCATCGCCATGATCAACAAGGATATACTAAACTTGTCGCTTCCCTTTCCGTTTCTTCGAGGTCGTCAGCTGTTTTCAAAGACCATGGAGTGGTATCTTCACTACTGCATCCTTGACATGGTGTTCAACGAACTGGGCCAAGTTCAGCAAGATTTCCTGCGAGCCGAACGAAGAGGCGTCTTGAGTCAAAAATTGAAGCAGCGGTTTTACTTTGCTGGGTTTCTGAATCTCCTCTTCGCCCCCATTGTCCTTGCATACGTCATCATCGTCTATTTCTTTACGTATTACAATGTGAGTACTCTTTCTTATACAGCAAATCTCATGCCATGTAACTGTTGCTGATTGCCGCACGCAGGAGTATCAAAAAGACCCAAAGCTGGCGGCAGCACGCAAATACACCTCGCTTGCTGAGTGGAAATTTCGCGAGTTCAACGAGCTTCCTCACCTCTTTTACGAAAGACTCCATATGTCGTTTCCGTTCGCAACCCGATACATTGATCAGTTTCCCAAGCGCACGACGGAGCAAATCGCAAAAAGCATCGCCTTCATGTCTGGCGCACTTACGGCCATTCTTGCAGTTTGCACTTTACTTGACTCGGAATTGTTTCTATCCTTTGAAATTACAAAAGACCGGACCGCTTTGTTCTACCTGGGAGTATTTGGAGGAATCTGGGCCCTCACCCGCGGGATGGTGTCTGAGGAATCAACGGTATTCAATCCGGAGTATGCGCTGAGGAATGTTATTGAGTATACTCACTATATGCCCGATCATTGGCAGGGAAGGCTGCACAGCTCAGAAGTCAAACAGGAATTCTCCGAGCTCTACAAGATGAAAGTTGTCATCTTCCTGGAAGAGGTCCTCGGCATCATAACTACTCCCCTGCTGCTGCTGCTGTCACTCCCTAAGTGCAGTGACCAGATTGTGGACTTCTTCCGGGAGTTTACGGTGCATGTGGACGGCATGGGCTACGTCTGCTCGTTTGCTGAATTCGATTTCAAGAGAGGGCCAAGCCAGGCCACCAATCGTCAGGGAGTGGCCAAAGACGTCCGCGAGGATTACTACGCAACAAAGCACGGAAAGATGGCTGCTTCTTACTACGGATTTCTCGACAACTATGTCATCAATCCAAAGACTGGCATCCCCGGACACTTGCCTCCGGGGACGCAGCAGCCATTCCATCCTCCCCCAGCGTTTCCCAATCTGAATTCGCCCACTCTGGCCGCCGACATGCAAGCCTCCCACATGGGAGCCGCGGAAACAGGAAGAAATAGGAGCCGGACAGCAGGGCTGGGTGCATTCCCCCGAGGCGGACACAGCATTACGCAGCCATCGCCCATGGCGTCCATTCTACTAGACGCCCGTCACCAGCCATCAATCGCAAACACGGGAGGCAGAGGACCATATAAACCGCGCCCACCACGAGGCGCCCACCGTGCAGAGGTCCAAATCCCCGAGGAGCCCTTCGAGGCCGACGCAGACGTCGCTGGGCTGGGAGGGGAGAGCTCCGAAGCCGGCGCCATGCTGGGGGAGTCCATGTGGCAGACCTCGCCGGGAAGGGAGCTCAGCAAGGAGAACAGCAGCGTGGCCAACACCAAGGAGCCGGACGTCGGGGTGCTTGGTTTGATTAGCCAGTTTCGGCAGACGCAGACGCATCGTCGCGGGGGAGGCGTCTTTTAGAAGTTGGAGAAATGTGGCAGATATATACTAGAGAGAAATACGGTGATGGTGGGATAATAGAGAGAAGGCAGCGTGGCAGATGCTCGAGGGGCCTGCTGGAGAAATATGGTGATGGCAGCGGGATAATAGAGAGAAGGCAGCGTGGCAGATGCTCGAGGGGCCTGCTGGAGAAATATGGTGATGGCAGCGGGATAATAGAGAGAAGGCAGCGTGGCGGATCTGCTGCAAGTTTCTCTTGCGGCGGCGACAAGCGTTGCCGAGCTCGACGAGTGAGATTAATTACTGTACTTGGGTAGAATGGTAGTAGGTAGTCCTGGACAATCACCATGACCTACCTACTATAACACCTGTTTAGGTAGACTCGGCTTCTTTTTCTTCTTTTTTTTTCAAGGAGCAGCGGGAGTTTAGGTAGGTATAATTCAGCTCTAATGAGAATCGTAAACATTGCTTCTTTTGACTTTTTATTATTTATAGTAATAATTATACAACCCTTGAAGAACTTGATTCTACAGATAGATTCAGTATTTTTTTTTTTTTTTAAACTCTCAAGACGTTTTGTCTCCTTGGCAGCCCCCTGGGTATGCAGACATGCTTCATTGCATCCCGTATCTATTATTTTTTTGGGGGGGGATTTGTTCTTGTTTTTGTTTTTCTCACTACGCATGACCTATTCTTCAACTTGAGAGACCCCCCCTTTCAACGCCAGACCTTTGCTTGAACTTTTCAAGTCCCTCTCGACTCAAAAAAAAAGAAAGAAAAAAGGCCATGCCGGCTTCATAACCCAATAATCCCCGCCTGACTTAGATGTGGATGGCCTTGTCATAGGTAGCCATGGCAGCCTCCTTGAAGGCCTCGGAGAGCGTGGGGTGAGCGTGGCAGGTTCGGGCAATGTCCTCGCTGGAAGCGCCATACTCCAGGGCCAGGGTAGCCTCGGCAATCATCTCGCCGGCGCCGGGTCCGACGATGTGGACGCCGAGCAGGCGGTCGGTCTCGGGATCGGCAAGGATCTTGACGAGGCCCTCGTGGTCGAGGTTGGTCTTTGCCCGGGAGTTTGCGCTGAAGGGGAACGTGCCGATCTTGTAGGCGATGTTCTGGGCCTTGAGGTCCTGCTCCGACTGGCCAACCCAGGCGACCTCGGGGTGGGTGTACATGACAGACGGGATGCATCCGTAGTTGACGTGGCCGTGGCCCTTGGAGATGTACTCGACAACGGCAACGGCCTCCTCCTCGGCCTTGTGGGCCAGCATGGGGCCGAAGGTAACGTCACCGATGCAGCGGATGTGGGGGATCTTGGTCCGGTACTCCGCGTCGATGATGACACGGCCGCGCTCATCCAGCTCCAGGCCAACGTTCTCCAGGCCGAGGCCCTGGGTGTAGGGTCTTCGTCCAATGGCGACCAAGACGACCTCGGAATCAATCTGTGGCGGGGGCGTGTTAGCAACTCAAACTGTCGGAACTGTACGATTGCCGTTTTGACTCGCTACTTACGCTCTCGGGCTTGCCACCCTTGGCGGCATCGATGTCGAGCTTGACGAGCTCGCTGTTGGTGTCACCGCTGACGACCTTGGTGTTGAGCTTGAACTCGATGCCCTGCTTCTTGAGGATTCGCTGCGTGGCCTTGGAGATCTCGGTGTCCATGCCGGGTCCACCAATCTGGCCGAGGAACTCGACAACGGTGACCTTTGCTCCCAGACGTGACCAAACGGAAGCCATCTCAAGACCAATAATGCCACCGCCGATGACGGTCATGGTCTCCGGGACCTTTTGCAGCGCAATGGCGCCGGTGCTGGTGACGACGCGGGTCTCGTCGATGGTGAGGCCGGGGAAGGGAGTGGCTTCAGAGCCGGTGGCGATGAGAATGTTCTTGCCGCGGATGACGGACTCGCCGCCATCGTTGAGGGCGACCTTGATTTCGTTCTCGTTGATGAAGGAGCCGGTGCCCTTGATGTACTCGGCGCCGTTCTTCTTCAGGAGGAACTCGACACCCTTGGTCAGGCTGGAGACGGCGGTCTCCTTGGCCTGCATGAAGGTCTCGAGGTTGAGCTTGACATCTCCGACCTCGATGCCGCGTTGTTTTGAGTCATGGAGAATCTGGTGGTACAGGTGCGAGTTGTTGAGCAGAGATTTGGAGGGAATGCAGCCAACGTTGAGACAGGTGCCGCCGAGCGTGCCGCGCTTCTCAATGCAGGCCACCTACAAGCAGAAAAACAGTCGTCAGCTCCTGGATATCGCCAGCCATGCAAAATCCGGCAATGCCTCACCTTCAGGCCCTCCTGTCCGGCCTTGATAGCCGCCACATATCCGGCAACACCACCTCCGATGATGATGAGGTCCTTTTCCTCTATTCCCGTGTCAGCACAGTGTTCCGAGCCTGCCGTCTTCGGTCCTTTTTCTTTTCTCTTCTTTTTCTCGGGGCGACTAACCAGAGGCAGAGGCAAATCCTCGACTCCATCGTGACAGGCTGAGCACAGAGAGATGCGGGTTAGCTTTGTCCGTGCGAGAGATTTTCCACGGCCACAAAGTGCAGCTGCTGGAGGGGAACTCGGCGCTCACGTCAATTGCCTGCTGGGCAGCGTGCGGATGGCGCTTCGGGGTATCAGGCGGCTAGCAAGCATGCTGGGCAGCCGTTGACAGGTGCTGTATGATGAATTGGCAGAGGGAGAGAGTCGACGGTTTGGAGGTCGAAAAGAAGTGTATCAGCTTTGGGCCTATAGCAAGGCCCGCCGGTTTTAGGGAAGCTCTATGGTTGATTATGTGAACACGACGGTGCGCCGGGCGGGTACCTGAGGGGTACAGGCGGGGTACATTGGGCACACGCTGCTGTACATGCCGCGTTGCGACAATAACACATAACGAGGGCTGCGCGACTTCGGCCACGCGCTGCTTTTGCCCCTCGACATGTCGTCGCAATGTACCTCCAAGTACCTTCCGGTTCAGCGGCGCAAATCGGCCTGAGCTGGGACATTTTCGCTTAGATGCGGGACGCCTCAGCTCCTATAAAATTCACAGTTGCATCAAAGGATGCTAGCCATGTCTGTACAGTAAATCCGCCCAGCAAAGGCCGTCTGTCACGAGGCTGTCACGAGGCTGTTCGGCTGTCGTATTTGATGTCTCTTCTCTAATCTCAGGCGGATTGCCACTAGAAGAGGGCGACGCAGACGGGGCGAAATGACGACCAGCTTTAGTTGCCGTACATTGTACATAGTAGTTCGTTCCTAGTAGTTTTCGTCCAGCGTCATCCTCGGCAATCGGATCGAGCCCCTTTCGACGTCACCGCTGCCTCCAGAGCTGTCTATGTCTATCTATTTTTTGCCCCTTTATTAGAAATATAGAAGAAATCAAGAGAAGAAAAAAATGGCAGAGACGTCTCTCGAGATTCCTCGGCTAGCCCTCTCTCGCCGTCTGAGCCTGGACAACAGCCTCAGCCGTCGCCCGTGTCCTTTCCAGCTTCTTCATCTCCTTCGACGTCAGCAGCTTGCTTTTTCGTAGCTTCTTCCGTAGAAACCAGTCCATGCCCGCTGCGAGTGTCGGGACCTCTGCCACCACGCCAAACACCTTGGCTACCCTGATGCCCTCCTTAGCCTCTCTCCCCCGGCAGGCCTGCAGTAGACTAGCTATGAGCTGCTCGACAAATATAAGAGTCCACCGATTCAGCCTAGGTAGATTCAAAGGCTTCAATATGTTGAGATTCAAGGCGCCGTTAAATATCAGTGCCGCGTAGAAGCGAGCCACATGGCTGATGCGTCGCTCGTCCTTCATCTTGTCACTATCGGCCGTTTCTTCGTCCTCTGCTTCTTCGCCAAACATCAACTCGCCAAGGCTCCGGAAGATTTTCCAAAGCCTGTCTTGAAAGGCAAACCTGATTTTGTTGTTTGTGCAAGCTTGTTTGCCCACGAGTGCGTAATATTCGTTGTAATTCGCCTCGCTCCCAACGCATTGCACGAGCACGCGAGCAATCTCGGCCTGGTCATCCTTTCTTAGCTTGAGGTTGGCATACTGGCGGTACCCATGTTCGTAGTCTGCCGCGGACATGATGGCAGTAAAGATGGCTATTTGCGCTGAGGTGTGAAAGCCCTGGCCGCGGGCTTTCTTGGGAAAGTCGGGCAATACAATATCCATGTCCTCGTTGTCATCGAACGTGTCGATATCATCCTTCTTGAGTTTGGATGTCGACTCCTTTTCTGCATCTTGATAAGTCTCTTTTGCCGGAACACTTGCTCCTACCAGCCACCATTTGCCTCTTGTGTCTGCCTTTTCGATGTCCTGCAGACTCAATCCCATCGGTGCGAGACCATCAAGTCTCCGAGACTGTGATTTGAGCTCGCCAAGCTTCTTTCGAATTCGGAGGACGTGATCCGATACAACGGCGGAATCCAATCCTCGAGCCTTGGGCTTGCTCTTGCCCAGATCGTTGATCGTCTCAACCATGAACTTTGTTCGCACAGACAGATCGGCAGACCCAGCCTCATTAGCTGCCTTGTTTAAAATGGAAGTAACATGTTTTAGCGCATTTGGGTCATCCCTCCGCATAAGACGACCAGCCATGCGGCAGATGCGTAGAAGAAGCTCAACATTCAGCTCATTCAGGTCCGCGAGGAATCTTTCCATGTAATCAAACATGATTTTGCAGCTCACAACCTCAAACAGGTATAGCTGTGTGAGAAATCCGAGTATGTTGGAAGATTCCTTTGGAATTTCTGAAAAGCTGGTCCCTTCTTGCGTGGCATGCTTGTAGGAATCGCCAAAGCTTACCACCACCTGTTGTATGAGGTGGGAGCCAAAGCTGGATCCAATCACTTTGTAGACTGCGGCGGAAAAGCCGCCCGTAAGGACTAAGAACTGGTCGGGAATGCTTGAAGATTTGTACATCTGCGCCAGAATTGTACTCGTAAGAATTTCGGTGACGTCTCCACGGGCGTTCTGTTGGTAAAGCTCCTCGATAGATTTGACAATGCCCAGAATATTGGCTTCCGTCAGACGATTCACCAGACCTTGAATCTGTTTCTGCAACCGCATTTTTGTTTCCGAGTCTGAGTTGGCTGCCCGTCGTAAAGATGGAGGTACATATTTGGCGACCACTGCCCCCGTGGCGGGTGCTACGTAAGGATTTTCCTTCGCTTTGGTCTTTTGCTGATGCGATGAGTCGTCCCCATGGTCCTGGTCAGCAGATTCGTCGTCGGAGAAGTCGAAAGCGTCTTCATCTTCTGAGCCATCTGAATCACCAGGGTCACCGAACGAAGTAGAGGCTGCCTCTGGCATTGCTTTCCTCCTCTTTGAAGCCAGCCAGTCATCGTAATTCCGCTTTCGTTTTAACGTCTCGTCGGCTTGCATCGCCTCAGAATCTGATCCAACATCGCCCAGAATTTCGTCGAGCCCATCGTCTCTAAAGGCCTTTGGTAGCGAGGAGGCTCCTTTCTTTATACGCAGCTTCTTTTCGAATTCTTCAATTTCCTTATCATCCTGGGCAAGCTTTTCCCGAACTGCGCTGGAGAGGCCATCGTATTTCGATGACCCTTTCCCAGGTAACTGTGCCTCATCGCTCTCGGAATGACTGTCGTCGTCTAAGTCGAAGTCATCCGCGTCTTCGATTTCGTCATTGCTGTCGGACTCCTGGGAGATGTCTTCATCTTCTTCGTCTAGTGGCGTCGCGTGATCATCGGAATCACTCTGTTGGCCGTCGCTGGATGCCGATTCAACTGGGGCAGTCAGCCGGCGTTGAGAATTTCGTTGCGGGCGAGGGAACCCGGTCCCATTGACAGCTTTCTTCGTAGAGGCAGGCTGTTTCGAGTGACTCTGTGCTCTTTTCTGTGCCCTCTGAGCTTTTCGACGCGATATTTGGCTAAATGATTCTTTGGTCTGCTTGGCTGGGCGCCTTTGTGTTTGCCTTTGTGTCTGTCTTTTTTCTTCCGGCACATCTAAGCCCATGCGCTTGAAGAGCTTTTTTTGGAGCTCCAAGACATCGGTGGACGGCATGGCGGTGTGAGAAAGTTTCAATTCACTGGAACTAAAATGGGGATTCCTTATATGGGCATTGCGTGGGAAAAGCTGTGTTTGCGATGAAATCTTTCAAGTGTCGGGCCAGTATCGCAAACCCGCGTCGCAAAATTTCTAAATGACGTACTAGCGGCGCAGGGGTCTCGACAACGGTTTAAAAAAAAATTCATTCCTCAGACAGTTTCCAGCAGGAGATCAAGACATGATGTCGATTTTCATAGAGTATTGCTATATTTGTTTAAATCAAGAGTCAGCATATTTTGCATATGTTTTACATGGTACTCTGTCTTGCTGTGATTTTCTGGTTTTTTTTTTTTTTGGTTTTTTTTTTTTTTGGCCAATTTTTTCCACTGATATGATAAGGACAGCCACCTCGTGATCAAGCTGACTGTGATTGGTGACTAAGCCGGAGTTAGCCAGTTCAGCTTACCCTGTACAGTAATAAACAAGACTGCATTTTCTTTCTTATTGGGGAGTAGAAAGGGAAGAGACAAGCTTAGTTTTTGTCTCAAAACAACGCCCAGCTGTGGCAGCAACCTCTTTTCCAAGTGGGCACGGCTATACAGCTGTGGGTCAAATAATCTCCTGAATTGGCTTCGTGTTGGCGATGTGGTCCTAGTATACAGTAGCCGGAGGATGTGCCCGATTTCTACGAGGTACATACTACATAGTATGTAGTACTAGTAGCTTTGTGTTAGTGACTATTGGTTCAATGGCGCGTTTCCTGACTGTCGCCCAGATAACCGAATCCGCCTCTGTATCAACAGACGAGCATTACTGCTGTGTCGTGGAGGAGCTCGTATTTGGCGCCTCTGTTGTACTTGATTTGGACAACTCGGTGATGACTCAGGCCGCTCGGAACTGCCAAGGCACATTATTAATCTAAGAGTAGAGAGCACGAGGTCCCAGCATCTAATCGCGAGAGAGCGGGACTGGCAGGATTTAACGGACGATGGCCCAATATCCGCGGGGTGCTTGTGCGGAATACTTCCTTGCCGTCCCATTACTACAGGTACTACTTACATATTACTAATGTAGTACTAGTAGTAGTAACTCTTGGACGGAAGGCGGCATATTATCGGACGAGTGATTTTGCTTGGCGCCGGCTTGTGGCCTTTGGAAAGGTGCCAGTCCGGAGTAGTAAAAGACCGTTCATGAGGGATGTTGCCCTAGTGGCTGATACCCTGGCTGAGCAGACGCCAATCGTGGCTGCAGAGCTGTGGAGAGGCTGGCAACTCTCATCGGACCAATCGATGCTGACACAAGTTTCCACGTTTGTTCGCGTCACGCCACCATCCCGGCATTGGGTGATTCGGCTGCAGCTACGGGAAAAGGGTAAGCAAATGGAAGGGACAAGCAAGGCAAGGCAAGGTTTGGATACGCGAGAGAGAGTTGGAGAGGTTGGGGATGATTAGGGGTTCTGAGGGAGGGGGGTTGTTGAAGATGGTGAGATGTGCCACCGAGGGTGGGGTATGAAGCTCTGCTCTTTTCCGGTGCTCTGGTGCTCCGGTGCTCTGATTCGGTTGTGCTTGCCGGCTTGCCTCTGAATGGAAGAGGCCACAGAAGAGAGAAGGACAAAAAAAAAAAAAACCCCCCATCAAAGACAGGTTCCCAAGCCATCAGATGACCCCCCGATTGCACATGGATCACTTTAGCATGGCAGATTGTTGCAAATCCATCGTCCTAGCGCGCCAAGAAGTCTTCAAGTGGGGAGCTCCAGCTCCAAGCCCAGCCAGCCATTTCGTCACAGCGCTTCGGTGGGGACACAGGCCGATGGGTTCGCGCTCCGACGTCCGATTCCTGCTCCGGAATCACCGGGGGCGGCAGCGAAGAAAGAAAGTGAGAGAAAAAAAAAAAAAAAAAAAAAAAAAAAAAAACACGGAAGTACTTGAGTGCGGAGTGGGCGATGGGGGTTGGCGGCATGTACGGAGTACAGGTACCTGGCAAGTACCGGCAGTACAAATGACGAACGCTCGTACGCGGTAGCTGGGTACCGTAGCAGCCTTGGTACCCAATACACCACATGCACGCGTGATTCTATCCTGATACGCGCAGCGCCTTACCGGCGACGACGCTGCTATTCCGTACACAGCAGGACTGCTGTAGGTGAGGTCGCATCGGATGCACTGCATGCCATGTGCATTTATGCCTGGCGGGAGGGGTTCGATTTGTCAATCACGGACGCAAGGTTGTGTGTTGCCAGCTGCATACAGACATTAATTAGCCTATCACCAAATCACCAAATCACCAAATCAAGCTCAAATCAGCCTCCACAGTCTTTGCACGCACAGAACTGCACAGAACTGTATTACTGGACCTATCTGGGCACTTCGGTACCGCCGACATCAAGGTACTGCACTGTACATGCAAAGTACACGTATCACTCCCTTGGCAACACCTTGGCCACCGCTTCCTTTATTCCTTCAACCGCCGGCCGCCGTGTCATTGATGGAACTTGCTATGTACGTACGTACGTAGAAGCGTCTTGTCAGACAGCCGAGCAGCCGCAGGGCGTTTGCCGGGCCCGGGCCAGGGTTCAAGGTTCTCCAGACGGTGCGTCATAGCACTGCGTTTGGCTGTACCCTGACCTGCACCAGTGCTCAGAACAGCTGTGCTATTGCCTATTTCCGCAGCTCTCAAGCTCTGTTTGGCACCTTCAGCTTCACATGTGACTGAACGCCTCGCCTCACTAGCAGAAGATTCCGCTGGGAGGGTGAGGAGAGAACACCATCAAGTCCAGGCATCCGTCTGGTATGTACACGCTGCGGACTTACAGCTGAGTATTACCACCTCTACTACTGGGTAGATGGGTACCCGGTAGGCATGCCGTGGGAGGTACCTGTTCTCCGTCACAGACACGCAACTGCTTCGTCTCCCGGTTGTGGAAAGGACCAAAGGCGTATTCCCCAAAGGCGTATTCCCTTTAGGCGCGACCCGATACCGTACCATTCTCACCATCCCTTCCATCCCTTCCCGAAATCGCTGGATCAGGAAAACAAGCCCCCCACCCCGGCTCATCCATGCAGTGGAGATATGGATGTCTTTTTTTTTTTTTTTTTTCCCTCCCTTTCCTACCCGGGCTTCTTGATTCTGGCTACTACCTACCTTGGCAAGCTTGGGTACACCTACTGACCGCATCTCGAGTACTAACAGGCGCGAGGCTCGGAAGCCTCGGAGCTCGACCTCGTCTTCCCTTCCAGCAACCCACAGGCTGCGCTCCTTTGCCTTGGTCTCTCGCCATGGCTGATGGGATGATAATCGCTGCCCTGGAGTTTATGCCGCTCAGGGCCCGCCGGCGGGATGGAGCGGCTTCTATAAGCTGCCGCCTTGCTGAGCTGCCTCTGCCTTTTAAGACAGCCACCCACCCGCCTATGACTCTCGTTGAATGAAGCTTTTGTTTTCTTTTGATCGCAGTAGTTTGCGTATTTCCTTTGACCGGAAACGCCTCTCCCCCCTTTCCCCCTCCCCCCTCTCTCTTCTCTCTTCCAATCTCACGACGTCCCTGCATGTATTCCAGCTGCCGTCCCTGATTCGTCGCTGAACCTGCTTAACGCAACCTGGTTGAACGCCTCGATCCGTGTTTATTCTTTTTCTTTTTCTTTTATTCACCCTATATATATTCGTGATTCTAAGCTGTACAATCAACCCCGATGAAGTCAGCTGCGTTCGGCCGTAGCCTCGCCGGCATCGCTGTGCTTGGCCTTAGCTTGGCCCTGCCAGTCCTCGCAGACAACACCCGCCGCCATGGTGGTGACATGGAGGGCATGCAGCCAGACCAGCCGGACTCGGAATACCCTCCCACGTACTTTGCCCATCCCGAGCATGTCAAGGTGCTGTACGCGCACATTGTGCTCATGACGCTGGCCTGGGTCATTTTCCTCCCAATTGGTGAGTCGATGGGTTTTACACGTGTGTTGTAATAAGACGGGCAGCTTCAAAACTAACAAAAACCCCCCCAAAAGCCGTTGTTCTGTCGCTGGCAAGGTCCCGCTACGTTCTCCCCTCGCAGTTCGTCTTCCTGGCGGCCAATGCGCTGGGCCTTATCTTGGGCACCGTCTACAACGCGCAAACGCCGGATCTGTATCCCAACAACGCGCACCACAAGATTGGCTGGATTATCACTTGGGTCATTTCTGCGCAAGTGGTTGTCAGCCTGCTCCGGCACATTGGCGGGGCTTTCTCAAGTGCCGACCAGGCGCAGCTAGCCGACGAGCGCCGCTCCTTCATCCCACTTCCCAGAGGCGCCAACTCGAGCTACTACGGCGATTACCGCCTGTCCAACGACAGCGGCCAGGGCTCCGAGCCGACGACGGAATCGCTGCGCAGCAACTCTATTTCCACGCTGGCTGAGAATGACCATCGCGAGGCCAACTATGACAAGGAGCTGGCGGAGGACGACGACGACCTTGATGGCCCCATCATGCCCATGCCCACGCCGGTGCCGCAGAGCAAGACGACGCTGATGGCCGTCAAGGTTCTGTCGTCGAGAGTGTGGAAGTACATCGACTTTGGCTACAAGACTGTCGATCGCATCATCCTGCCCTTTGGCTTCATTGCTTACGTTACCGGCATTGCCACTCTTGGCCGTCTTTTTGTACGTATCTACTAATACGAAAAACCAGGGCGTTCTTGCTAACAGCGCTTCAGGAGGGCTCTGCCATCTTCAGCGGACTTGCCCACTGGATCAAGGGCGGTATTTTCTTCTGGATGGGCCTCCTCACGCTCGGCCGCTGGTCGGGAAGCTTCCACGAGTCTGGCTGGGCTTGGAACCTGCGCCCGCAGAAAAAGGCCGGCCAGCGATGGGCGCCATCTGCCGAGTTTGTCGAAAGCTTCCTCATCTTTTTCTACGGCTCGACCAACATCTTCCTGGAGCATTTGGGCAACACCGATGGCGTCTGGACGCCAAGCGATCTGGAGCACTTCTCCATCACCGTTCTTTTCCTTGGAGGCGGCTCAGTAAGTCTTGCGCTAATACAGAGTTTTGCTCGATTCCAAAACCTTTTTTACTGACTGGGTTTGCTGTAGATTGGCATGCTGGTTGAATCCACTTGGCTGAGAGGTCTGCTCAACACCCTAGTGACTAGCAATAATTCTAATCCATCCGATGATGAGCGCGCGGCGCTCGAAACTCCGGAATCGTACGAGTTCTCCATCAACCCCATCCCCGCACTCATCATCTTCCTGCTCGGTATGATGATGGGTGGCCACGCACAGGACACCATGACCGGCACCATGGTCCACAAGCAATGGGGTGACATGTTGCTCGGCGCTTCCCTCGCCAGGATGCTCTCGTACGTTACCATGTATCTGAAGCCGCCCAAGTCTATTCACCCCTCTCGGCCGCCGACCGAGCTCCTGGCGTCTTTTGGTCTGATCGCAGGTGGCATCATTTTCATGTACA
This sequence comes from Trichoderma sp. TW21990_1, assembly GCA_010015515.1. Taxonomy (NCBI): domain Eukaryota; kingdom Fungi; phylum Ascomycota; class Sordariomycetes; order Hypocreales; family Hypocreaceae; genus Trichoderma; species Trichoderma sp. TW21990_1. The sequence goes on from WXUD01000027.1 coordinate 760,428, forward strand.
GTGTAAGTGTGATACAATACAACCCATCTCCAAGTACTAGCCGGAAACTAACGGCAGCAGAGCTCCGATACCATCAGGGGTATAATTCACTACAACCTGGAAGCAATGTCCCTCTACACCATTACCATGGGCTTTACCGGCTTGTTCATGTCTTGGGAGCTCATCGTTTTGGCCCTCAAGGGGTGGGCGGTCCGTAAGGAGCGTCACTCTCAAGCTTCAACTTATGCTTGAACATGCTCGACGTGTTTCCCATGATCCTTCCGGCATTGGGGATGATGCTTACTTCGGGTTGGCTAACTCTACCTGAACTCGGCGTTTCGAAAAAAAAAAAAAAAAATTCTTATTCTATACGACCTTTATGCATGTTTTTTTCTTTTCTACAAAGATACCCTTCATGATACACTGGGAGGCGGATTGGATACCCTTAACCTTTATGATACCACGTTCATTTTCTTTTTTTGGCGGTGGAGAGAGTAGTATTAGGAGTAGTGCTTAGGAGAGCCGTACTATGGAAGGATGTAATAATATATTTGATGAAGGACCAATCGAGCTATAATTCAGCCACAAGGTGGCGGTTTACATTATACACGTATTGCCATGAATGTGACATTCCCAAGCTGCCTCTTAATCAGCGACACTTTGTGGCGCCTGCATACAGCAGCCTCATATTACACCCCAGTTAATCAGGTACGTAGAGGCATCGTGGCTGAGAGCAGGTCCAAGGCAGCGCCAAGGACGGGGCCGATAGTCAGCGGCCAATGGCCAATGGTCTTCTTGATATTGCGTAGTGCTATGAAAGCAGAGATGTGTCGCCATCATATGCCATAATTCCACTGAGAAGAGCGTCTGTAGCCAAGTATAGATATCACTAGCCTCGTGTGAGTCCATCGCCGATAAGAAAACCACGACGAAGAAAGAATTTTACCATGAGCAGAGAGGCCAAAATTCAAAACTTGCAGCGCCAATTCAGCCCCGGCGGCTCTCCGAGGTCTTGAGGACGGCGTTCTGCTGAGCGGGGGAAAACTGTACGGCGCCCTGCTGCAGCGCGTGGACGAGGAACGGCACGGAATCGGCCTTGAAGTCGTCGGCCTTACGGATCTTCTCCAGGTCCTCGGAGAGCTCCTCGGTGAGCTTCTGGAGGTAGAGGGCTGAGAAGGCGTCTTGCTGGGATTGGGATGATGGTTGCGGCATTGTGGCTGTTATTTGAAGAGCGGCTGTAGTGGAAATAATGGATAGAGAATGAATTGGCTTGGGAATTGTGGTTTATGAGGGTTTGATTTGACGCTGGGTATGCGATGGGATGGGATTTTGATCAAAGAGGTGGATGACCAATACTGGGGAAGAGCCGGCTGACATAACCACGGCTATCTTTGCCTCATGCTCTTTAAAGGTGCCAAGGTATCCGTGAAAAGAAAAAAAAAAAAACTTGACAAAGTAGAACAGACGATTTGTATTAAATTAGCAGATGAAAAAAAGTATTTTGATGACTTGTGATTAAATGGAATTATGCATGAAGCAATATTGAACAGATGCATCATTTATTGCATGCGTAAAGGTCAATGAAGAAGCGTGATGCATGGTACAGTACAGAGTACACATCACTTTAGTACCTGTTGCCAAGGCACCTTCGCAGATCAGCATCGGGGAGTACTCCGAAATCATAAAGACGCAGCAGATGACAAGGTAGCAGGTGATGTAAAAACCTGAATGAAAATTAGCAGAAGAGATGCATGTCCACCCAATTCAACACACCATTTCTGCTTCCATTGCGAGGTGCTGGAAAGTCTCTGTTAGCCGCTTCGTTAGCCGCTGCTAAGGCAAGGCACGCACTCTATGCTGTAGCGGCATCTGTGATCGGCGGATGCGCCATGCTAAGCAGCGGCAGCAGTTAATGTGCGTGCCCAAACGTCCATCCTCCGATATTCGAGAGTATTCGATCTGCACATCCTCGAGATACCCGTCGTCTGCAACGCCTCGCATCATCGCTCTCCCGCTCTGTTCCGCCGCCTTCGCCCAGGCACTGCGTAAAAAAAGGCCTCGCAGCTCCATTGCCGACCCTTGCCACCGGCAATTTGGCCTTCGCTGAGAGGCGCGTCCAAAGGCCCAACACCATCGCCAATCCATCACATCGTGCCTTGCACATTCGCACAGCTGCAATGTCCACCCGGCCGACGACTCCCGCATCTCCCAAAAATGCCAAAATCAAGTCTCCTTCGCCGGGATGCCCAGTCTTTGGCTGCGGTAAGTGTCCAAGTCCGCTGGAGTCGCTGCAAAAGCACACTGCTGACCTGCTGCCAGAGCATGTTCAGCTTCTCCTGTCCCAGAGCCAAGAGGTCATGAACAGCTCCATAGCACACTACAAGATGATCCTCCGAGGCATCTTCGATACTAGTCCCATCGTCCCCCAAACGTCGACAAACCAGGAGGGCCGCCCCGTCACTTCCCTCACCTCCAACTACCTCTGTCTACAATGCCCAGTTACCGTGTCCGAAGACGATCGGCTGCGTCACGGAACCGAGAAACTGCATCGATTCTGTACGTAGCAGCTCCTATGCGGCCGATTGGATACTGTTATACGTTCATTGTTGCTTACAAATACAGATGTCGACTCTCGTAGCGGCGCTCTCTATTGTCAGATATGCGATGACCTAGTTTGGGACCCCACGTTGGAGGAGCTCAGAGTGCGAAAGATTGGGACGGGGACGTTTTCAAGTATGCAAAAAAAAAAAAACCAAGCAGCGCTTTCCTTTCTTTCTGCTTGGACGCTATCAATTGGCCATCTTATCTGGGCGTTGGTATCCTAACCTACTGTCGATAGCAAACCGAAAACGAAAGCATGACGAGCTTTTTGCCGACTCATCCAAGGAGGATCCTCGCCTCATCTCAGCCAACACAACCGCCGCCTCGTGCCGAGCGAGTGGCCTTCGCGGCATCTACAATGCCGGTGCGACTTGCTACCAGAACGTCGTGCTCCAGAGCTTCCTCCACAACCCCCTCCTGCGCAACTTTTACCTGAGCGATGGACACCAGAGCAGCGAGTGCAGCATTTCCCACTGCATGAGCTGTGCCATGGACGACATGTTTCAGGACTTTTACGCGCTGGAGAGCACCAACGGCTATACAGCCGCCAACATCCTGTCTGGTTTTTGGATCTCAGAAAGGAAGGCTTTCGAGAACCTGGTGACGACCAAGGAGCAGGATGCCCATGAGTTCTTCCAGTTTCTGGCTGAGGAACTTCACGAGCGAAACGGCGATGGTAAGAAGCCGCAGGGTGGCAGCGAGCATACGTGCAACTGCATCATCCACCAAACATTCTACGGCAAAATGCAGACAGTCACAACCTGCCAGAACTGCGGTGGCATGACCCATGCGGTCCAGTCTTTCCTGGATCTCAGTCTGGGCGTCGACACTTTGGCACAAAGGCGAGCTAAGAAGCCGGGACAGAAGCTGCCTGCGATTTCACTGGGCGATTGTTTGAATGAGGAGTATGTCAAGTCAGACAGGTGCGAGTATAGGTGCCACAGCTGCGCATCAATACAGCAAGCACAGAGGTATACCAACATCAAGCGCCTGCCCAACGTATTATCCATCCAGCTCAAGGTACGTCGTCTGTCTCGATGCCTCGGGATCTGGTATTGACCTGCATATGTAGCGATTCGAGTTTAAGCAGGGAAAACATGATCGAGCGGCGTCCAAGATCGATAACAACGTTCAATTCCCGCTGCAGCTGAACATGCTTCCCTACACCAACCGCGCTCGCAGCCGAGATAGCCGTGAGAATATGGAACTGGAGAGGTCATGTACTTATGACCTCCTGAGCGTCGTCGTTCACGTCGGCGAGATTGAGACCGGCCACTATGTGTCATATTGTCGAGTCGGGGACCAGGTACGGCCAACCCTCTTTTTTTTCTTCTTGTCTTTTGCTCTTGGCTAATAATCACAGTGGTTCAAATTCAACGACCACAAGGTGGAGCTAGCCCGGGTGTCCGATGTGCTCGGAGCCCAGGCGTATCTATTGTTCTATATCATCCGGTCTCTCGCATAGGAGGCGTCATTGTCTATGCTGTAATCAGGGACACCGTGCCTACCATACCCACCATCCCTAGGCTACGGGATGAATTAGCACGCAATCCAGCATACTGTAGCTCATCAATCGGGGCTATGTGGCTCATTCAAAAGGGCACTTGTCCTATCATGGCTGCCTATACATCCAGTTACGCGTCCACCATTTGAGCCAATACGGCCATACTTTTGAGATTTCCTGGAGCCATCTTCTTCTTCTTTTCTTTTTTTTTTTTTTTTTCAATTTACCGCCATTTCCAATTTGGGCACTCGAAATTGGCGTAGCAGTAGAACTCGTTACTGAGGCCCCTTGTGTGCTTGGGCTCAAAGGCAGTCGTCTGCACTCCCAGTGCCCGGTATAGCTTGAGAATCAGGGCCTCCATTCTTTCTCCGGTGCAGACAACGACGTTGGGTGATGATCCGGCACTGCTTGGCTTGAGGAGCCAGCGCACGGTCAAGGCGGCTGCGGCCATGATTAGTTTACGAAGCCTAGGAAGAGGTTTTGTATATCGAGATGGGGGGTTGGTACCTTTGGCCTGGCAGTCTTCGCTCAGAAAGGGGGGGTCGCAGATGATTCTGTCCATGGACCCTTTTAGGTGACCTGAGCGAACGTGAGATTATTGCATGATACTTGAGACTCGAGGCAGATGATGCGAAAGAGAATATTGCAGAGGCAATAATACAGGGGTGGAGAGAGTTGAGTCTCATACCTGGCAGTTTAACTGGCTGTTGGAAATCATAAAAGAAGAATTCGGGGAACACGCCGAATCGGTTGTCGTGCTCCAGGAGGACGAGTTTTGGCTTCTTGTCATCACTCCGGTCTCGCTACGGCAGGTAGAGAATAAGAAGAAAAAAATATCAGTGCTGCCCTTTTTTTTCTTTTTTTTTTCTTTTTTTTTTTTCCTCCTTTCACGGATGGTTTATATGATTTTGTGATGTACTCACCAGGAGATTTCTGAGTGCGACGAAAACGCTCGGTGCTGAGACTACGCCGATTGTCATGTCGCTTGTCGCATCTCTAAGCAGTTCCGTTGCCAGGATACTGGCAGTTTCTTCTGAATACTATAATCAAACAGAAGATTTCCGTTGTTTCTCAGTCAGCTATTAGTCTCACTTCTCAAATAGCTTATCATATATGTGAAAGTAATAAAAAAAAAAAAGAAAGAAAAAAAGAAGAAGAAAAAAGGATGTTGTAAAAACGCACCCAAAACTGAGACTCATTCCAGTCCTCCGCAAACGTATCAATCGACAGCAAGCTATTACTCTCCGCCTCGTCCTTGAGACGCTGGAACTTTGCCTGGTGCTCGTCTCTCTCGGCTTCGAACGACTTCAGCGCCGCGAGGGCGTGCGCAGAGAGGGTGCTGAGATTCCCACAGCCATTAGCAAAAGGTCAGATTCTCTCTTTTTTTTTTTTTTTTTTTTCCCCCTCCATTTGTCTGGTGAGAGGGGGAGGGGATTATTTACATGGGTTCGTCGTCGCTGTCGGACATGTTTTTTTCTTCCTTTTCGGGGGGATTTATAGGGAGTGCTTTGGAAGGGATTTGGGAGGTGCTTGGAGTGAATGTGTTGATTACACGGCGAGAGAAAAAAAAAATGTTTGCGGTGTTGTGATGATTTGGGTGTGCTACAGTATTACAGGTACATCTACCAGTTTGCGCACGAAAAGTACTTGTAGGAAACTAGAGTATAAAGTATAGACTCTGCGTATCTGTGACTAAAGATACTTGGAGGCGAGGTGGCTATCAAGTACTTTTTAATGATTACGTACAGGCCATGTGTTAGTACCTGAATCACCAGAATTGAACTCTTGAGATGATTCCATGTGAACGAAAAAGAATAGGAGGCTAAAAGACTAGCAGTAACTTGAAGCTTTTAAATAAACAATAGCAAAGAGGCTCCTTCAGGCTACAGAATTCAACTGCACCATATTTCATTTCATCTTCACCTACCTGCAGTTAGTTATACTAATCTCAGGTACTCAAACACAGTCTATCCAAGTGCAAGCAAGACTTGAATCCAGCAACATTCTATCGCATTTCAAATGGTAAAATCTTTCGTCTTGGTAATCGTTTCCTGGCACTTTGAAAAAATGGCGGCTTGTCTAGCAACTTCAGCGAGCCTGCCGATGACCTGCCCATTGGCCGTTGTGAATCCATAGTATGCGTAGGGGATGTCGACTTCTTTGCAAAACTCAATGACAAGCTTCTGCGCATCGCGGAAGTTGTGGCGCGGCAAGCGGGGAAACAAGTGATGGATGGCTTGAAACTGCAGGCCGCCGTGAATAAAGTCCAGCCAGCGAGGACAGTCAACGTCCATCGTCGTTCTCAGCATCATCTGCGGGAAAGACTCCTGCGGGCCCAGGTCGGCGGTGCTCATGGCAAAGTGCGACAGCACAATCTGCACATGCAGAGGAGAGGCCGCAACATGGCTCACCATCAGAAACATAAAGCGCGACCAGCCATCAGGTATCGACTTGTACAGAACTCCATAGCCGAACCAGATCCAGAAAAACACCTGCCCTGTGAGCTCGAGCCAACGCTGGTACGCAGCCGGGCCCTTCCGAGGCCCCTTTCCATTGATGATATAATCCCACGACAGCACATAGAGGTTGAAACGTCCGAGCGCCAGGAAGGGATAGTAGGTCCACGGCTGGATGCGCAAGAGGACTTTTGCAACAGCATCATACTCCATGACGCGCTCGTAAAAAGAAGACCGCAGTGACCCCAGAAGCCGGTGGGAAACAGCAAAGAGGGGCATGTGTTCGATGTCGGGATCGTGCTCAGGAGCATTAGTCACGATGTGGTGAACGTTGTGGTTGTATTTCCACCAGCCTAGGGAGAGGCCACCGATGAAATCGGCGATAATGATGCCGATGGTCGTATCAATAAAATAGTTGTGCGTGATACCCATGTGGCCAGCATCGTGAGCTGTGAAGACGAGTTGATGCCACAAGAAGCCAAGAGACAGTGCGCTGATGAAATAGTAACCGTAGGAAAGAGCAATGAGCATCAAAGAGAACAGAGAAAAGTAACGAAGGCATTCCCAGCCATATGCCGAATAGTTTGTCTTGTAGAGGCCAGCATCGATAATCTTCTGGTGCAGTTCGCGGTATTTGGCAACAATGTGAGCTTGCGTGGCCTCGTCAACGGCGGGATACTTTTCCAGGTCGAGCGAGATGTGCTCGCGAGTGACAATATCTAGATAGGACATGCCATCCAGCGGCACCTTGTCCGTAGTTGACTCAGACGAGATGGATCCTGACCTGGCTGCTCCCTGTCCCGACGCAGTTTTTCGATCACGCAATGACTTTGTGTCAACATCAAACACGGGCGAGGGCGCCCGTGAGCTTGCTGAGCTCGCATCCTCTCCTGTTGATACGCCATGGATGCCTTTGCTACGATCCGATTCGATTTCCTCCATGGTTCGAAAGATGCCACCCTGGATAGGCGGCCTAAAGTTCAGCCAAGAACCGTCAATTCTGCCAATGCGGTACCGCGTCATTTTTTCTTTTGCATCCTGTGAGTGTATACTGCAGGTTGAAGCAAAAGGGCGTCAGCAATCCGTCCAGCACATGCTTCGTCCCGGAAGAGCAGTTCACCTACACTTCGACCCAATCGGTTGCATCTCTGCCCACCATGTGCATGATAGCTTTGGCTCCTCCCGGGTGATATTGGACCCAGGCATCGAGCCGCAAGACATATCCTCCATAGATAATGATATGTCGTCCACTCGCGATCAAGGCCTCGATTTCATCACGGGTCATGAGGGGCAGAACCCTCTTTCCGCCAGCATCCTGCGCCGGCTGGCGAGAAGAATCATCAATAGCCGGCATGGTGTTGACACATGACAATTGCACAGGGAAGAGGAAGAAACGGAGCAAGAAATAAGATCAAGTAAGTGTTACGGAAGAGAAAGCAAGAGAAAGCTGCCGAGTTGGCAAACGTCGTCGTCGTGAATTCACCGCTTAAAGCCACGACAGGCGCAAGTATCGAATGACTTTAGCAGAGGTAGAACGATGCGAGGTACAAACAAGTATTTACGACAGACGCTGCCACCAAGGTATCCATTAAACGGAGAGTAGTAGTACTAGCCCGCTATTTATAGCCCTTTCCGTATTAGCTAAAGGAAAATACTACAGCAAAGGTGAAGATTGAAACGGTCCATGCTAGTGGGGGCGAGCTAACAGCTAAAGCTCAAAAGACGTAAGTAATAGAGGTACAAGTAGTATATGGAAAATACACATATGAAATCATCGATTATATAGCCAATGTAAGGTCCAAATAACACTTGATTTATCAATGCATTTACTCTGGAAATATCTGATAGATTATAAGAGGAAAATAAGAGAGAAAATAATGTCATATTTGGAACAATGTTCAAACTGGATCAGGGTCTTGTAACAAATGGGTATCATATGTGATTAAGCATTGTTCCATGTCAATACACATCACATGCAGCTCAAGAGACCAACCCGAATGATAAACGTTTTAACAAAGTGCATTTGAAAAAAACCCTAATTGATTCATGATCATAGCCGTGGGGGATTAATGTACAACCCAGACGTACAAAAGCAACCGTAAACCTTATCCCTGGACCCCTTTATGACAACCAAAACGACCTCGAAAGAAAGCACAAACGACCAACGGAAAAATTACAATTCTTGGCTGGAACCCTTGCCAGCCTTGCCAGTCGTCTTCTTGGGGAGGAGGTCTGTGTCATGTCAGTAACCATTCCGCTTCTTTGCGTGATTCTGGGAGTCTTACTCTGGTGAATGTTGGGCAGAACACCACCCTGTGCAATGGTGACGTGTCCCAGCAGCTTGTTCAACTCCTCATCGTTTCGGATGGCGAGCTGGAGGTGACGAGGGATGATACGGGTCTTCTTGTTGTCACGAGCGGCGTTGCCAGCCAACTCGAGGATTTCGGCAGCGAGGTACTCGAGAACGGCAGCGAGGTAGACGGGAGCACCGGCACCGACACGCTGAGCGTAGTTGCCCTTTCGCAGAAGACGGTGGACACGACCAACGGGGAACGCAAGACCGGCCTTGGAGGAACGGCTGGAATATGAAAGTCAGAATTGTGTGTTCAAGTGGATTGTTTTGATCTTGTTTTGATGTTGTTTTGATCTTGCTTGGATGAGAACGCGTGTACCGCGTCGAGCCACTTACGATTGAGCGTTCTTGGAGCCAGAGGCCTTGCCACCAGATTTGCCGCCGCCAGTCATTTTGAAGTTGGTTTTTGAATTAACGAAAAAATTACTCGAAAGTAGGTGCGAGATGCGAGATGCGAGATGCGGCGAGAGTCGGGATGGTAAACGTGCAGCGTGGAGAGTTCGAGAGACAGTGTAAATGGAGAGGGTTGAGTTCGGCGGGGGGAATCTACGTTAAGTACTTTTTGGTGCCCAGAGCGCGAGATCACCAATCACCCTCCCTCAGTAGCTGCTGGGAGGCGCTAGTCCCGCTTGGGAAAATAGACGTGTCCCAAGGAAAACAATGCGACAATCAACTGGAACTGCGGGGGGGGTGTACAAAGTACATCGAGCACTGCCAAACTGGGTCCAGGCAGAGATGCAGCTAATGCTGGCTCCAGGTACCTAGGCGGTACATGACTTGGTATCCCGTTCTGATCTCCGCCCCATCTCAGCGCTACTGGCCTCACTCGTCTTGCGTGAGCCTCAATATGGCGTCTCCAGTGTGCTGCAAGATGAGGGTTGGACAGATGGATTCTTCTCGTCTTGGTGACTCCATGGCTCTAGTTTACTCATGAGGCAATCACGTGCATGCTGAGGGCACAAGTGGCTACGAGTAACTGCGATGCTACTACTACTACATACCTAGTAGTATATAAATTAGAGGTGGTATTATGCGTACCTAAACTAACGGCGCGTGTTGATTCGCATGCAACAACTTGCTACCCAGAAAATGCAGCGCAGCAATTTCCACCAAACCCTGGATGCTCTGGATTAATCGCAGCCTGCTTATTGGACAAAAATTAAGTGGCCATCCTGGGCGGTACCTTTGTACTTTGCACCAGGGCTTCGTTAATCGTGCCCGCTGTGGAATCTCGCGTACCCATTCGCTTTGCCTCAGGCCCGTTGCCATATGCAAATACACGCATTGCAGTGCCCATGGAGACATTGTTTTGCTTACACGTTCTGTGCCTTTGATGTGGCCATTTCATATTGGCTAGATTAAATGGTCTGTGCCCAACTTGTCACTAAACACGCATAGTATCCATATGTGGTCTACTTTGTAATGGTGTTGCTTCCAGGTTGCTCTGTTGCTGGTTGTATTTTGATCAATCACCAGACTCGATCATGAAGATGCGCGAGCGTCTCATCACCTCATTCCACCATATGTTTGCACCATAGATGAATGTGCACATCAGCTAAAAGTAACCACAGGGAGATACACGCGCAAACAAAAATAATTGCATCTACAATAGCGCGACAGGTTACTTTTACTCTACATTCTAGGGTAGGCAAGGCTGCGACAAAGTGAGGCTGTCGTGTCCAGGCGCTCGTGCTAAGAGAGCGGTACAAGCGCGCGTTCAGGCAGAACTCCAGCGCGCAAGGCAAAGGCGGGAGGTACATGCACTGGTGAGATCAGAAGAAAAAAGGTACATCCGCCCTCAGCTGGAAGGGGGGGCGCTGGTGGGGAGAGAAGCTGCAGCAATAAAAAGGACTGGACACAGCCAATCACATGCGACCAAGCAGAGAAAAGTCAGCCAAGAAAAAAAAAAAAAAAACAACAAAAAATGTCGACGCGACTAGACGTTATGGAGCGAGCAAGGCAATCGCATCTTGGAGCAGGGACTCGGGGCCCCCATTGAGAATGCGTGATAATCAAGGTGCCGCCTTGCCGTTAAGTGCCTAGCGCGGCACAAATGGTGCACAAACAGTGACTTTGTGAATACATGGTACTTGCAGCATTAAAATAAGCCTTTTTTTTTTTTTTTTTTGCTGCACTACGGCAGACACCCTTTTTTTTTTTTCTGGCCAAGTAGTTTTACCGCACTTTTGCAGCTGCGAGGGCGTGCACGCGCCTTCGCTCGCGCCACCCCTACTTGCTCTTCCCCCCCCCCAAGCAAATCAGTAATCCACTTGCACCAACGCGTCCAGCTACAAAAGCCCAGCACATCCCCAAACGTCTTTCCCGCACCATTCACTTTCATCATCACCCGCTGCCAGCCCGCCCTTTTGCCATTTTGATTATCAACACTTGAAATCTAAATCGATTGCATCAACTTTATCCAAAATGCCTCCCAAAGCTGCCGACAAGAAGCCCGCCTCCAAGGCCCCCTCAACCGCCAGCAAGGCCCCCGAGAAGAAGGACGCTGGCAAGAAGACCGCCGCTTCTGGCGAGAAGAAGAAGCGGTCAAAGACTCGCAAGGAGACCTACAGCTCCTACATCTACAAGGGTTTGTCAACACTAGTTTTTTTCTTTTCTTTCTCTTTTGATTTTTTTTCTGCTTTTCTTTTTTGCATTTGATTCTAACTTTGATATCTAGTCCTCAAGCAGGTCCACCCCGACACTGGTATCTCCAACCGTGCCATGTCCATCCTGAACTCGTTCGTCAACGGTAAGCTTTGGTCGCATTCACCCTTTCTTCCCTGACTCATACTGATCTGGATAGACATCTTCGAGCGCGTCGCCACCGAGGCTTCCAAGCTGGCTGCCTACAACAAGAAGTCCACAATCTCCTCCCGAGAGATCCAGACATCTGTCCGATTGATCCTGCCAGGTGAATTGGCCAAGCACGCCGTCTCTGAGGGCACCAAGGCCGTCACCAAGTACTCTTCATCCACGAAATGAAAAGGATCATGTTGGCTGGTTCTGATTTCAAATATGAAAACTTGGGTTTTTGTTTGCGTGACTTTAGTGTCTTTACTCGAGACGATGGGTGACTGTGTTTCGCCTTTGGGATCTCTTAATGCGTTACGGATGGTTTGCTTTATGGGGGCAATGTCTTCACGGTCAATGGGGTTCGCGGTTGTACAATAGCTATCGAGGATATCTCGAAGCAATGGTTTCTGCACATTATGCTATTTTATTTTCCTCTGCATCAACAATTACAGAATCTCCTACACTGTTCATGTCTCTCTATTCCTGCCCAAGACCCGCCCGGGATCGTTTCATCGTTTGACTCACAGGTTGCAGTATACCTTGGTTATCACTAGCGCCCAGAGGTGTTCCAGTGCTCCAGCCCATCTTCTCAAGCATGGTTCGACCCCGATTTCCACTCCCCAACTCCGGCGCCGACGCGCCAATGATCTCACCGTCCTGGTAGCTTGTTCCAGCGTCATACCGGCCTGACGGCTTCTGACGGCTTTGTTTGGACGGCTGGGACGAGCGTGGGTATTGCCGTTTAAATCGCACGACTGCCCGCTCAAATGCGACTTCCTTATACGTCGTTTTCTTGGTTCGGTATAAGATGGGCCTACGCTGCTCACCGGCTCCAGTCGACTTGGATTTGATGTCGAATTTGTTTGCCAAGTCGTGGACCATTTTTCTTGTTCGTTTGTCCATTGGCGGCAGATGCAAGCTAAGAAGAAACGGTTAGTGTAAGATGGGGGACTTTGATAGGGCTACAGTATGCGTACGTTTCTTGGGCTCCGACGAGGAACGCCTTCACTTCATCTGCAACTTGGCTCATGGTTATGCCTGTCAAGTATTTCGCTCGTAGGTCAACCTGGCCCTTCTTGTTTAGCAATCCCATCGCTCGCAACTCTTCCCGCTCCTTTTTGCGCTGGGCCTTTTTCTGTCGATCATTATTGTACGCATATTGAAGTTTCTCCTCAAGGTCCGAGTCAATATCTTCCGTGAGCAGTTGTAGGCGCCTCCCCTTGCCCTTCTTACGCCGCAAACTAGGTCGTTCCCAGTCCATGAAATCGAAGTCGTCTTGCTCTCCAAGGTCATCAAGGTCGGGGTCATCTGCTTCTGGAAAAATTTCGATTTCCTCGGCGTTGTCTGTGGCCAAAGGTGCTGATGGTTGGACTTCGGTGTCATCATCCGTTTCTCCACTATCGGAATCGTCTTCAGTCTCCACGCCCTCAAACATTTCGCCATTCTCGCGCATGTTGGCGATGTAATCAGCAATCATAGCTTCTTCTTCTTCGTCTTTCTCCCGATTCCGCCGCTTACGTGATTTGTCTCGTTTCTTTTTTGGCCATAGTAGGTCATCTGAATCATCCTCTAGCAGAGGGTTGATGAGAGGCCCTCTCAGTGCAACCGACATCTGCTTCTCCACTGCTCGAATCTCGGTTCTCATTGACGTGAGTGTGATGCTGGAAGCCTGCGGTTTCGGCTTCATGGCGTTTCGACCTTTAAAGATAATGACTTCATCGCTTGAGGTGTCGTCCTGCAATGCTGGATGCTCGTTGACGTCTTCTTCGGGTGCCTTTCCCACAAGCATGGCTTCGCCGGGCACCGCTTCTTCAAGTATCGTCTCTTCATGAATTTCTTCATCAGGAACATCTTCTCTAGGAATCATCTCATCAGATATTGATTCTTCAAGTATTGCTCTTTCAAGGATAGTGTCTTCAGATGTAATTTCGTTAGGTGCTGTTTCGACAAGGATTGTTTGTACAAGTAGTGTTTCTTCATCTATCGCCTTAGACATCGTTTCTACAGGCGCTGCTCCCTCGATTGGTGTTTCCTTGAGTATCGCCTCTTCAGGTGTCACAGTGCTTTCAGGAGAATCCTTTGCACTCTCTGCCGGCGTCTGTGGCGGGACCAAAGGATCGTGAGTCCCAGAACTGATAAAAGTGACAGGCCTCTTCCATAGCTGGTTGTTGTTGCTCCAGAACGAGTTGTCGTGGTGCGATGTTTGCCTGGCTTCGTCAAGCAGTGTGAAGGCAGCTGTTGTAAAATATTCAAGTTAGCTATTTGCTTAAACGGCCTAATCAGACGTCTCCAGGGGAGCTACCATTCTGCACTGCGATTGACGCATCATGGCTGGCGAAGTTGCCTCCTCGACGAGGCGACTGGTTCCAGCCGTTCCTCTGCCTTTGACCCCGACCGCGTCCCCCCCTCATGTCGACTGGAATCTGGGTTGCGAAGGTTGGCGCCAACGATTTGCATGGCACAATGACCAGAAACGATCCTGGAAGTCTGTTGGCACCATACCCTGGTTAGATGGACTACTGAGAATGCAGCTGTGGAAGAGGAAACGCGCTGCCTTCTGAGGCTAGTGTGTCTCATTGTCATGGTGGGGTAGAAATTATGTAATCGGTTGTGTCCAATAGTTGACAGGGTAATTGACTTTATGTGCCTTGAATTGTAGGTATCAAATGAATGGCATCTCACTTTCGTTTCTTCTCGCAAAAGACCCAAATAGGGGTAAGTAATGGCTGTTTTTTTCTGTATTGGAATTAACAATAATTGAATTTATTGATAGTAAACTTCAAGTAAATGATAGTTTGCTGTTACCTTGAACAAATTTCACCCGTAAATTCACACAATCCTATGACTTTTTCGATATCATATTGCCATATTTGGACTAGACCACCTTGCTAGTGTGGTGCTCCTCGCAACTTATTTCGCTGACTTGTATGATCTTGGTGGGAGGTTCAAGAGACAGCGTCAACAAAGATCCCGAATTGGCCAGCTCAAAGACCTCACCAGCTCTTCTCTGCTGCGAATTCGGCCAACATGGTGCTCGCTCTATTCTCGCGGGGAGCTCTCCGCAGTTCCGTCGCCGCCGGCGTCAGCACCAAGCGATCCCTATCCGATGTAGCAATCACACGCACGGGCAAAACTATTCTGCGAACAGAGGGCGGCCGGTAAGCAACGCACGCAACTGACATGGAGACAAGTCAATTAACATCATCTTCCAGGTCTTCTCTCGGAGGTAACGGACGCAATATTCAACGCTCGGGGCTAGGGGGCTAACAGCCCGGACAGGACATACCGCGACAGTCTTTGGTGCGACGGGTCAATTGGGTCGGTATATTGTGAACCGCCTCGGTATGTTGAACGAATTGAAGCGCATGGGTATTTGCCACGGCTCTAATTGTCCATATCTAGCTCGCCAAGGATGCACCGTTGTCGTCCCTTTCCGCGAAGAAATGACAAAGCGACACCTGAAAGTCACTGGTGACCTTGGTCGCGTTATTTTTGTTGTATGCCTGCCACAGACGAATTGGATAAATTGGACGAGTTGATTCTGATGCGCTCGCAGGAATACGATCTCCGCAACACTGCTTCGATCGAAGCAAGTGTGAGGCACTCAGACGTTGTGTACAACCTTGTCGGCCGGGACTATCCTACCAAGTACGGACGACCATGATTATATCTCGACCTCGACGACATACTAAATTGTGATAGGAACTTTACCCTCGAAGACGTGCATGTGGAAGGAACGGAGCGTATCGTCGAGGCTGTTGCAAAGTACGACGTTGATCGTTATATTCATGTCTCGTCTCACAACGCCGATGTCAACTCACCCTCTGAATTCTTTGCGACAAAGGTATGAGCAATCGTAAAACTAGGAAAGGATGGAACTAACTTACAAACCGCTAGGGGCGTGGAGAGATTGTTGCCAGAAACATCTTCCCCGAGGCTACCATTGTGCGACCCGCGCCTATATTCGGATTCGAGGACAACCTCCTGCTGAAGCTTGCATCGGTGCTGAACCTATTTACCGCCAACAATATGCAGGAGAAATTCTGGCCAGTCCACGTGAGTGTCTGAAAGTAATGTTATCTAACAATCACACTGACATAGTCACAGTCTATCGACGTGGGTGCTGCTCTGGAGAAGATGTTGTATGATGACTCAACAGCCGGCAAGACCTTTGAGCTCTATGGTCCCAAGCAGTACACCTTGGCACAGATTGCAGCTTTGGTGGACAAGGAAATCTACAAGAAGCGACGACACATCAACGTGCCCAAGGCAATCCTAAAACCAGTGGCCAAGGTCCTCAACGACGTTCTGTGGTGGCACTCCATCTCTGCGGACGAAGTGGAGCGAGAATTCATTGACCAGGTCATCGACCCTGAAGCCAGCACATTCAGCGATCTCGGTATCGAGCCAGGCGACATCGCCAACTTTACGTACCACTATCTGGTAAGTGCCATGTACTATGATGCTTGTTACGTGGCGAATCAGACGCCTAATTTCCTCTATAGCAAGGATTCCGAAGCTCTAATTACTACGACCTTCCCCCTGCCACGGAAAAGGAAAAGAAGGAGGACAAGAAGTACATCCACGTCTTGGATGAGCTATAAACACAATGCATTTGTATATCTACAAGGGATAGTAAGGTATATAATACTACTAGAACCAAGAAAAAACAGATGCTCTGGATGTGCCTATTCGGCCTTTTTGTTTATTTTTAAAAAAAACTTAGTATTCACATAATTCAAAAAAACAAAATCAAAGAAACGAAGGGACAAAGGAACAAAAGAGCAAACAAACAGAGCAGTTATAACTATAAAAGTTGCGTTGGTCGCTGACAGCCGGTCGGGGCTGACTGTCAAAACTACCTACTAGGATAACATATGCTAAATTTACCTAATCGCAACCTGCCTGGCTGTTTTGCATATCCGCAATGCTGCCTTGCACTCTTTATTCTCCGCATTGGATCTGATTCCTCCGGACAAGATTCACTCCGCCGTGGGAGCCGGCTCATTCTTTCCGCAGCAAAACTGCGCCCGACTCTCCGAACTGCACAGCACATGAGGCCTCCAACAAGGCAGTGCTTGAGCCTGGAAGTGAACATTTCCAGAGCATCGCGGATTTTCGCACTAGCATCGCCTGTGTCTTGGAGATTCCCCACGCCGAGCAGATCGACCTGCGTCTTGTCCATTTCAACCGGCGCTCACACCTTCAGATCGCAAGCACGTGAGGCTATCGAGCAAGTGACCACAGAGACTTACATCCGCGACCACCGCGCTGCAACAGCTTCGCCAGACGGACGCCGTCGAGCCCGGTACAGCACCATATATTCGCCCGTGCGCAGGCCGATCCGGACCAGCCGCGACCTCCATCTTCGCAGCAGCATCGCACATACCGTCGGCGCCGCACTCGTTTTCGCCGTCGTCGCCGTTGCCTGTTTTGCGACTGTGGACTTGCGCGAGCACCCAGCAACCGCTGCGACTCCCGAAGACATCGCGATCGCCTCTGCGCTCTCTTACAGCATGTCCAACCAAATCGCACCGGGGCACGTGGGCAACCTCACGCCAGAGCAGCGGGAGAAGCTGCGCCAATTGTGGCAAAACTTCTTCCAGCTCTGCGGTGTTCTTGACGATAGTGCCGGCACAGATGCGACTGCCCGTGGGAAAGCCGAATCGGCGGAAGCAGACGCGCAGAAGAAGAGGCGCTTCGGCGTCTTCGCGAGGAGGCCAAACGGAAAGTCTGCTACGGCGAGCGAGGCGGCGGAAGATGACAAATATGGCCAGAACAAACACTTTCAAGAGGTTCTTGCGAACAACACCCCCGACGCCATTCGCGAGACGTTTTGGAACATGGTAAAGCATGATCACCCGGATGCTCTCGCCTTGCGCTTCCTTCGCGCCCGCAAGTGGGATGTGGACAAGGCCCTGGTCATGTTGGTGTCCACCATGAGCTGGCGACACAGCGACATGAAGGTGGACATTGACATCATGGCGAGTGGCGAGGAGGGCGCTGTTGTGGGTGCGAGGGAGGGCAAGAATGAGGCCAAGAAGGTTGGCGAGGACTTCTTGGCGCAGCTTCGTATGGGCAAGAGTTTCTTGCATGGTGTGGATAGGATGGGCAGGCCAATCTGTGTGGTGAGAGTTCGGCTCCATCGCCAAGGAGAGCAGTGCGAGGAGAGTCTAGAACGATACACCGTCTTCTTAATCGAAACGGCGAGAATGGTGTTGAGACCACCTGTTGACACAGCAGTATGTTACCACATATTGAGCTTGCCCTCTCGATGCTGTGGACGTTACTGACCGCGCTGAGTAGACCGTCATCTTTGACATGACTGGATTTTCCATGGCGAACATGGACTACACTCCTGTCAAGTTTATGATTAAGTGCTTCGAAGCTAATTACCCCGAATCTCTTGGAGCCGTTCTTGTTCATAACGCGCCATGGATCTTTCAAGGTAAGAAGATACGACTGCTTGCTTGAGAAGGAAAAAAAAAAAAAAAAAAAAATTACAAAAGAAAAAAAGTAAAGAAAAGAAAGCTGACACTGGCATTAGGAATCTGGAAGATCATTCGTGGCTGGCTGGATCCGGTTGTGGCGGCAAAGGTCCATTTCACCAACAGCAAGACCGATTTACAAGAATTCATCGAACCCTCGCGCGTCCTCAAAGAACTTGGAGGTGACGAAGACTGGGAATTCCAGTACGTGGAGCCCGTCGCTGGCGAAAACGACTTGATGAAGGATGGCGAAACCAAGGCAAAGCTTCTCGTGGCCAGGGAAAAGCTTGTCAAGGAGTACGAGGACGCGACTCTGCTGTGGGTACAGAAACCAGAGGGTGAAATCAAAGCTATCCTGGCTCAAAGAGACGACCTGGCGACACAGCTGAGGGAAGACTATTGGAGGCTCGACCCTTATCTGCGCGCGCGCTGTCTCTACGATAGACAGGGAATATTACAGGGTATTGCTGGCGCGAACTGGTATGAACCGGCACAGGCGGCGACTACCGACGAGAATGGGAATCTAGACACGTCCATCGATGATGTAGATTAGAGAAACGGTCATGCACCGAGATAATTCTGGATAGATCGGGTTTCTGCGAATTCTATGGAGGATAGACATATATATAATGTTTTGTCATTGTCTGCGTACCTCGCGCAAATACCGCCATCGTCATCTCGCTGGCCGGGCAGACCTATGATGCGACACAGCGACACTTAGATCTTGCCCTTGATTTCCTCACACAATGCTTTGAGCTTCTCCATATCAGCAGGAGCCGCAGGCCAGGAAATGCCAAGGCCCTCTGTCTCATTGGGCTTCGGAATCTGTTGAGAGGCATTAGCTAGAATCAGAGGACGAGGTGCTTTAATAATCAAGAGGAATGTGTCCTACCATGTGGAAGTGGACCTATGGAAGTTAAGGTTAGCCACTCATTTACCCAAGTGATCCAAAGTGTAGTTGAAGCTTACATGATGCACCTCCTGGTGGGCAATGGTTCCGTTGTTTTGAAGGATGTTGTAATCCGTGGCGCCAGTAGCTGTCACGAGCTTCTTGAGAGTGGGCTGAAGGAAGAAAACACATGGTAAGCACATGGCAAACAAGTCAAGCAGCTACTGGATGTGTTACCAGAATTTCGGACAGCTGATCATCGGGGATATCGACCAGCTTTGCACCGTGATACTTTGGGATGACAAGCTAGATGAGTGTGTTGCCGTGTTAGTATTGTGCCCAGTGAGCTCGGCAACCAGGACGAGACATACAGCGTGGCCCTTGCTTAGAGGCCCGATGTCGAGGAAAGCCAGCGTCTTTTCACTCTCGAAGAGCTTCATGCACGGGATCTCGCCTGGGTGCAAGATGCTGTTAGTTCTGTGAGAGCAGGAGGGGTAGTCGGTCTCGCTGGAGGAATTTCGGCATTCTGCCTCGCCCATGTAAACTCACCCTTGATGATACGGCAGAATATACAGGCGGCCATGGTGATTTCTATGGGGTCGGTATTTGGAAGAGAAGATGAGCTGTAAATTGGGTATTGAGAATGAGCTTAATGGCGGGAGTGAATGCTGTAGGAAGTTGGTGGAGAGAACTGACTTGAGGGTGGTGACACGATATGAAGAGGGGCTTTTGTAGCTGGAGGCTTATATTACATCACTGCGACAAAGTGAATATAACGGGTAATACAAATAAATTGAATGTCGAGTAAAAGCCACTAATATTAATGTAATTTACTGCAATGACATTATCCATGTAATTTTTGTTTGCTTTCTGCTTTTTTGTTTTTTTCTTGTATAGAGGGTAGAATTTGCTCATCCATCCGGCTATCATATCTCTTACATCAAGTAGCTCAATTATTAGACGTGCACTCAGATTTCCTATCCCAGATTACGAATGCATAACAGTTGAATAGAAACGGACGTGGCTGCTAGAATAAATGCATTATTTTTTTACTATATACTCAGGATCTAATTTTGGCGCAAGTAAAGTCCTCAATGCCCATTTGCGTGGTGAGGGGGAGCTGTCAAATATTAGCAGTCGAAACAGGCGCAAGGTGTGCATTGGCTCACGGTCTAAAATCGGAGATGGTAGGTTTCGTTCAAATTTGGATCCTGCTCTAGTTAGCCTTTGTTTTCTTCCGCATACGCGATTGCATGTGTTGCCTCACCTCCCGGTGCGCATGGCGGAATGTATGGGTCTGGGTGCTTCCAGCTTTCGAGTAACTTTTCGGTCTCGGCTAACAGGGCCTGGTAGAGAGAGAGAGTTAATGTCGGCCCTCGATTGAAGCGCGGGAAGAGTTGACTGACTCTCTGTTGCCGAGGGTCTGTGACCTTCTTGTTGGCCTCAAATAAAGATCGAATGTAGAGCGCCTGGCCTCGCCATAGGTGACGATGGACGGCCCAGTCCAGCGCAAGCTTCAATGAGCGACGGTATAGTGACCTAGAAATTGGGCGATTGGTTAGAATCGAGTGCTTCAGCATTTGGAGGCCTGATTGATTGGGTACTGACAGAGCAGCTTGTCGCGTCGTCATGTTGGCTAGATGGTGGTCCTGGCGAAAAGACCGTGGTTTGAATTGGCAGTAGTAGATCTCTCGGAGGTTGACGGCTGGTACACAGAAACAGAAATGTCTGCCTTACGCCGGACTCGACATTCTAAGGCAACAACACCATCGTTGGCTAGCCACAGCTGTAATCCTGTACTAGAATATGCATTACTAATCAAACTATAGCGATTTCTTTTAGTATGATATATTCCAATAAGAGTTGGTTTTTACTATGCTATGTTCGGTATATGAATTTGGTTTATAGTATTGTCTTTGCAGGAATTTAATTTATGTTTAATAATAAGCCAGGAATATATATAACAGCTGGTATCTATATGTAGCTCAATCTATGCTAATAATCAATTATCATAACATGGAATTAAATCTATAATGGGGATTTTTTTTTCCATTAATTTTCTTTTCCACGCTGGTTAATTGCATTGCGCCTCTTAGATCGAATCGCCCTGGACGCCCCCGATTTAGTGCATTGAGATTTACCTGATCTCTCTGTCTTGGTACCTCCCACCTACTAAACTCCCTAGGTGCAGTAGTTGTGTAGTCTACTAAGTGCCGGATACTTGGGGGACTAAGTCGATTGGCACACGAGCAGCGATGCCGAGTATCCAAGGCTTCAATACCTTGAGGGCAAGATCATACATCTTTCGCTTACCCTTGTTTACCCGTGCTATCCTGCTAGGAATAACATGTTTCTGGCTGGCTAGCTTGCCCGGCTACTGGGATGTGAAGCTCTGGGGCTCTCTGATCCCGGACAAGATCTCCCTCGCAGCAGGTAAGCAATGTGTTCCGAAACCTGGCTGGGCTGTGCTTGATCTGACTCCAAGTTAGGATACCGGCTGAACACATTCCCTTTTATCCATCTCAACTTCTTCCATGCCGTTCTCAATGCCGTTGCGTTGACGCCGTTGATGGAACGATTCGAAAGCGAATATGGAACCCTGACTACGCTGGCACTCTTCTTTGGACGTAGGGATATCAAACCCAGCACAATCCTCGTGTCGTTGGTCTAACGGAAGCAGCCTTGACTACGATTCCTGCCATTCTGTATCTCTTCATTGAGATTGCCATCCTTCGCGCCAATCATGCCGTCATGGGAGCCAGGTAGAAATGACCCTTGCAATGAATGCTCTTGATCAGCTGGATGGGTTTCTGATACTGACTCGGTCTGGGCAGCATCTGGGTGTTTTTGCTGTTAGGCATGGAAGCGATCCGAACGTATAAATCGAACCCATATTTGGTGATTGGGACATACCATCTCCCTACCTGGACCACGCCGCTACTCATGATAGTAGTTGTTGCCGCGCTGATTCCAAGCACCAGCTTGTTGGGCCATCTTTGCGGCGTTGGCGTTGGCTATATTGGTAGAGTCTCAAACTACGCCCAAGGGCCGTGGATCTTATAACTGACACATGCTTTATAGCTGGCCTTGGCTATGTGAAGTTGCTCGCACCTCCAGAGTGGGCACTTCGATGGATCGAATCTCGCTTGAATCTTCTTGCCATATTGCCGCACTACGTCAGTGTTGATCAAAAGACATACGGCAGATTTGGCGTTTTGCCCACAACCAATCGCCCTGTAGGAGGCGCACCAACCGAGCTGGTGGGAGTGAGTGCCTAATATATGAGCGGCTTGATATGACGGAGCCATTTGGATGCGTGTTGCACAACGTTGCCATTCGATTACGTGGCGATTCCGATCGTCAGTTATTAAAAAGGGGTACTGTTACGGGTGAAGCACGGCATAGCAGGTAATTCACAGCTCAGGCGTTTTATTATACACAAGTTTCGCCATGACGGAAACATACAGCGTCTGTCGAGAAATAGAAAGCATGATTCAATTGGTCCTGCCTGCGTATCTCAGCATCGTTGTGAATTGCAACGCGCCACATTGCATGCGTCAGTCCGGGTGGGGCAGTATCTTCCAGGCTGGTTACGTGGAAAATGGTACATATAGTAGTACCGAGTAGGTACTGTAGAACTTGGTTTAAAAAAAAGCGCTTGGAAAGGGAAGCCCCATCAAAAAACTTCTGGGACGTACCTGTCGCATGTCACTCTGATTTATGCACATGGTTTGCTACCAAAGATCCAAGTTGTGATTGCTCTCTTTCCGTGATCTGGATATCACCGCCTTGCGAAGAGGTCAATCGCCTTGAAATCGATTCACTGCCCGCCCGGGACTTTGGCTCTGCTTCCATGCAATGCTCAGCAACAGAGATATCACCGCCCTCCAGAAGACCTATGATTCAAGTTACCTCAGTTGTTCAACGGCTGTGTATTATGAAGGCCAGGTAAAAGCGATGATGGACCGCCCCGTCTCAACCTCACATGCTGTTTCCAACGACATCCCACGGCTGACGCTTATTTTCCTCGTAGGGCGACGAAGGCGAGGCCACTCGACACTGGAAAGCCGCACTTCGACGCATAAACGAATACTACGCGTCGGCAAGCGCACCAAGAGTCTCCGGAACATACACCGATACGGATGCTGCCTTGATAGACGCGGTGAAAGAGCTGGAACTACAATGCAAGGAAAGAATTGATCTTTTGGAAGCGCTGAGGCTGTCCCGGCAAGACAGCGTCGCTTCGCCGTACCGCGACAATACCACGCAAGCCACTGGCAGCAGCAGCAGCCAGGGAGCGGGAACCATAGGGCAAGGTACCATCCCTGCGGTAACATATTCCGAACTCTCGCGTCCTGCGTTCTCGTCAAGGAATTCACTCGAGGCAATGACGTCATCTGAAGAAGCGATTAGGAGGATCCATAGCACCCCTGCCGATTCAACGCAGCGAAATGCCTATGCGCTTCCCATCTCGAGAACCCCGGATTTGCCTGATACACGAGGCGACAAGGCGGCCCGTCCTGCAAGCCCCGAGAGGCACACCATGAGAACGACGCTGCGGTCCAAGAAGGCTGGCGAGCGATCGTCTACTCCTCGTAAATCGAATAGGCCTGCAGCAGACGGGCCAAGCAAGGCCGCAACCATTGCGTGGAGCACTTCTGCACGAGACAACTTCTTACGTCCCTTCTCTACCGAGGCACGCTCATCAAAATCAAATCCTACCCCGCGACAATCACTGGAACGCAGCTCGCCCGGTTCGCAGAAGTCAACGATATCATATGACTCGAAGTCTACGCGTACATCGCCTCAAAAATGGAACATGGTTCCTTTGTCTGATGAATCTCGCCTTCCACAGCCCTCGGTCCTGTCTATTAGCGCTGCATCAAGTGCCCTGACGTCTTCATCCAGCCAAGAACCCTCCGTGCCATATCAAACCCCGAGTAAAGCAGAACAATATGTAACCCCTCGGAAGCCTCCTGTCTTTGAGGAAATGTCAGCTCAGAGCAAAAGAGCAAGCGCTAAAGCTAGCGTTTCCGAAATATCTGGAGGACAAAGGGAATCCAGTACCTCTAGGAGCAAGAGGATAGTCATGGACAGTCCACTTCTATATAAGTACGACACAGAACGAGGAGATCGGTACCGGGACGATGCAAGGCGGCCATCCGCCGAGTTTGCCACTCTGAATCAAGTTGACAGCCGTTCAAGTGAAGAGGCTGTCGAGAGTACAGCACGGGAAGCTAAAAACGATAAAACACCCAAGAAAGTGACAAAGACAGCCATTCTTAAGAATCTGCCGCCAGGCATAGACGAGAGCGCTGCAAAGCAAATCTTCAACGATATCGTTGTACAGGGAGATGAGGTTCACTGGAGCGACATTGCGGGCTTGGAGGTTGCGAAGAATTCCTTACGGGAAACAGTAGTATATCCATTCCTACGCCCTGACCTATTCATGGGCCTCCGCGAGCCGGCTCGCGGAATGCTCTTATTTGGACCGCCGGGAACCGGAAAGACGATGCTGGCTCGCGCAGTAGCCACCGAATCCAAGTCTACCTTCTTCTCCATTTCTGCCAGCAGCCTAACAAGCAAATACCTAGGAGAATCGGAGAAACTAGTGAGAGCGCTCTTCGGTCTCGCCAAAGCGCTTGCTCCTAGTATTATATTCGTCGATGAAATTGACTCACTGTTATCTCATCGATCGGACGCTGGCGAGCATGAAGCAACCAGGAGGATTAAGACGGAATTCCTTATCCAGTGGAGTGAACTCCAACGAGCCGCAGCCGGCCGGGAGGCGGACAGTAAAACAAGTACGCGGAATGATGCTCAAAGGGTCCTGGTGTTGGCTGCTACAAATTTGCCATGGGCAATTGATGAGGCCGCACGGCGACGATTTGTGCGCCGACAGTATATTCCACTTCCTGAGCCGAAGACGCGGGAGACACAACTGAGGACATTACTGCGACAACAAAACCACAGCCTATCAGACGAAGACGTAGAGAGACTCGTACAATTAACAAATGGTAAGCACTGTCTCGCCGCGCTGGCTTCTCTCTAGCACCTAAATTAGGTTGACCATAACTAACTGCCTGATAGGATTCTCGGGATCTGACATCACAGCTCTTGCTAAAGATGCAGCCATGGGGCCACTAAGATCTCTGGGCGAGGCCCTTTTGTATACGACAAAGGAGCAAATACGGCCCATGGACCTTTCGGATTTTGAGCTAAGCTTAAAGTCTATTCGGCCCAGCGTAGACCAAGAGGGCTTACGGGAGTACGAAGAATGGGCTGAGAAATTTGGCGAGCGTGGTGGTTAAACTTGAACTAAGTTGAGCTGCTTACCCGCGTCCAGATATAGCATCCCATCCGCCCAGAGCAAGGTTGGCGGATGCCCAAGCTATGGCAGAGCGTGATCAAATATCAAGCGGCGATTGTGATGTGCGTTGCGAGTTCTGTCAAATCGATTACGATTGACATCCGCGAATTCATTAAGAGGCGCTATATTGCTAGACTCTTACTCGTTTGTTGTTGGAAGCAAAATATGAGCATCCCTTCGCCAATAATCTCACATGGGTGCAGCTCTGGAGAGACGCCACCCGATCTATTCATACAGCCCTGTTGTGCACACTCCGCAACTGGGATTTGTGATATCCAATGTCCTCTGTTCTTTTGTCGTGCGTCCTCCCATCATTCCTTCTGCTCTTCCTTGTTACGTATCCTTCGTTCAACCTTGACGGCCCGCTTAGCTTCTCGTTCGGCGATACGCTCCTCTAGTGAAGGAATGGGCGGCCGTTCTTCGACTGGAGTGCCGTATGGCGCAATGATGTTCTTGACAACGTGCCGCTTGTGCTTGGAGGTCGGCCAGCCGGGAACGATGGAGACGACGTCGCCGGTTCGGAGAGAGGAGTTGGGATCGTGAACGAGGTAGTGCTTTGGCTCTGCAAACCACTTTGGACTTGTTAATCGAGGGGGACGAACTGTGGGAATCTCACACGACATACCTTGTTGATGACTTTATTCCATTTCTGACCACCGACTCGGACCTTGACGGTTTTTTGCATCAGGCCAGCAGATACAACAATGCCGTGAAGCTCATGAGTCACGCGCCGGGCGGCTTTTGCAACCTGCGAAGACATTTTTGGTATATATATCCTTAGTTTAGGTGAAGAATGGTTAACAATGCCCAACGATCATTGCTCCCAAGTCATTGCTCTGCTGTGGACCACAGACAACATGAACCCATCATCATACTAAAAGTTTGCGACTAGCTGGAGCAGAATGCACTCTATGCCTTTTTGGGGCTTATCTGCACACGCTAGCCGTATCGCCATTGGATGGAGAGAATGCTGCCGAGGTTGACCCGGCGGCTGGCCCAATCAGCCAGAGGTGCTCTTATCGATTAGAGTGGGAGGAATAATACTGGGATTTTGTTTTTGTTGTTGCCTTGGAATGAGTATTGTATGTCTGTAATAGATACTAGTAGATAGAAGAATGTTTAGAGAGTGCTGTTTAATACCTGGGTATATCAAATATTACTAGGTCGCTGTTATATATCTCCAATAGCATATATATATATATACGTTGTTTTAATGGGCTTGCACATAGAGAGATGGTGCTGCTCTCTTGAAAATAAAAAGTAAATAAAAACATTAACTCGTAAAAAGGCCTTTGTTTCCATGGAGCGGCATTAATGGTGTCTAGACTCGCCGAAAAGCCCCCAGTCCTTGATGACAAAAGTCTCCCAGATGCGAGCTGCAATCTCGACGGCGTCTCCAATAAGCTTGCCCTGCTTGCCCAGCTCGAGATCGACCTCGTCGGCGTCGTATTCTCCTTTGATGTGCGGCACGTTGATGGTGATGAGGATATCGGTGTCTTGCTCCTCGAGGCGCAGCAGGGTCATGGTGAGGGCGGTGAAGTCTGGTGCTGAGCTTTGGTCGCTGGAGTAGCTGGCGTTGGGGGTCTGGGTTGCGATGAGGGTGTATGCGGGGTGTTTTAACCTGTGGTTTTTTCGATAAAAGTGGTTGCTTGTCAGCGAAACCAGGATACATGCGCAAGACTGGGGAGTTTGAGAAAAGGCATGTATACTCACTCTTGCATGCGCGAGAATTCAGTCTCGGCCGTGTTCCAGATCTTGACCGTGTCAATGTCCGACCCGACCATGTCTTCCAGATGCGTCGTCATGGCGCGGCCGTCAATCTCGGGCCCGGATCCGGGGCCTCCCACGCGCTCTGTGATCTCGAAGATGATGCTTGTGAAGCCATCCTTGTCGATCCACACCTCCTGGTTGTCGGGGACTTGTCGCAGTTTGCTGCAGAGGATGCGAGTTGTCAGCAGAGAGATTCTTGGAATTGCGCCGACGCTGAGTCGCAAAGGGGGGGGGGGGGGGGTTTTGATCTGACCTGACATCTGCAAAGTGCTTCGGCAAGTCGCAGGTGATGGCTCCGCCGTAGAGGGGAGTGTTTCGGTAACTTGACATGGCAGGTATTGGAGTGTTATGATGAGTTGTGGGATATTGTCTTTTTTTTTTTTTTTTTGGTTATGTTATCGACGTGGTTTGGGAGAATGCGATCACGAAGCTGTTTGCGCCGTTGGAGATTGTTTGAAGAGGACGAGTGCTAAGCTTGATACCATACCACAGTGGGGTAGATGAATGACATCACAAGATGCTCCGCTTGATGCGCGTAATGCAAGCGGTTCAGCCTCAGAGAAAGCCTTGGTTGTTGTTTTATAGCAGTGAGCGAAGTCGGCTTCTTTTAGTTAGTATCACCCAGGTCCGTGAACAGACTATGTACCTGTATATAGTAGTAGTACCTATATGCATAATACCGCGGCTGCATATCTGTGTTACTGCGTTAATAGAAAGTTTAAATAAATTAAAAATTTGATAATCTATAAAATCGGCGTTTTATTGTCATGTCCATTAATATGTCGAAAATATCAAATTTAAGTGGGCAGCAACGATGGCGTGCATCTAATGACTCATTTCACAGCGTCAATATCTTTTTATACTCCTTTTGCTGCAAGCCGGTCTACGGAGCAGCATAACATAGATTCGATCTAACTTGCCAAACTTCAACCCGCTTACACCTGTGGCTGCGAACATCGATATAACAGCTAAACTTTTATAGCAGCCGATCCCCTGAATCAGCCAAATTTCTATTCTGGAATTGACCGAGAAATTGATCAAGAGACCATTTCCAAGATGCCCATCATTTCACTTGGAGATTCCATACCTCCAGACACTGCTCATGTAAGTTGAGTTGCATCTTCGTCTGCACCTGTTCTATTGGTGACAATCTCGACTCACTCACGATTGCAGGCAGTCAGCGTCTCATTGCCCACCTGGCAGGCCAATGTCGATTATGAAGAAGGCCATGACCGGGTTGTGAGCCGTATGATCACTGGCTATCCTCGGTGAGTGAGATTTGTCAAATTCTCTGTCGTGTGCAGCCGCTGCTAATCTCTCTGGATAATTAGATTTTTCATCCACCGAAGCATCCAGGCCTTTGCTCAAGACATTCTGGCTGCTTATGGACAGCCAGGCCAAAAGGCCATGCTGTTTGCTACGGCTGCCGCTGCTCGAAGATGTCTAGAGTTTATGCGTCAGCGTGTGACGCCGCAAATCTCCAGCCAGCTCTCCGTGGTGGACCTTGCCCTGGATGCGTCCAAGGATGTTTCTCCGTTATTGAAGCAGCTGGCTCCCACCATTTCCGCCGTCATCTTCCCAGAGGAATCGTTCCCAGTGGCAAAGGAGTACTGGCAGCACACCGGCGATGGAGTCTCGAGCCGACGAGCTGAATTCTCCCACGAGCTTTTCAAGCATGGCCAGTTGGTTGCAATCAAGGAACAAAAGCCTCATAGCGCTCTCCCAGAGAAACTCGTCCGTGGCCCGAAGCGGTATTCGCGACCCAATTCCACCGGTGGCCCCAATGCGGCTGGTTCGGAAATCAAGCCACTTTCGACTTCCGAGAATCCGGACGAAGCTCGTGAAAGCTCCCATTTCCTGGAGGAGCGTTTCGGAAGAAATCTAGATCTCACCCAAGTAGCTCGGGCAAAATCGGCTATTCGCAGAAGAATCGCTGGCTCTCTCGCTGGCGATGCGGACATGAACGATGAGACCGCGATAAAGAGCGAAGCAAATAGCCGCGGCATTGAATCCCTCGATGAGACTGACGTCTTGCTGTATCCTTGCGGCATGAACGCCATCTTCAACGCTCACCGTGTTCTCCTAGCTGCCCTGGGTTCACGCAAGAGCATCAATTTCGGATTTCCCTACGTCGACACACTGAAGATTCTGCAGAAATTCGGACCGGGCTGCATCCTCTACGGCCATTCTTCGTCGGAGGAACTCGACGAGCTTGAGCGCCTCCTAAAGGATGGACAGCGCTTCCTGGCCCTCTTTTGTGAATTTCCGGGGAATCCGCTTCTCTCCTGTCCGGACCTCAAACGGATTCGCAAGTTGGCAGACGAATTCGACTTTGCCGTCGTCATTGACGAGACCATTGGCACATTTGCAAACGTCAATGTCCTCCACTATGCCGACATTGTCGTCAGCAGCCTGACCAAGATATTCTCGGGCGACTCAAATGTCATGGGCGGGTGCACAGTCTTGAACCCGGAAGGCAAGCACTACAGCTTGCTCAAAAAGGTCTTTGAAGAGCAAATCTACGAAAACACGTATTGGACCGAGGACATCCTCTTCATGGAGAGAAACAGCCGCGACTTCTCCAGCAGAGTGAAGCGCATAAACGTCAACGCCGAAACAATCTGCGACATCCTGCGGGACGACCCTCTTGTCAAGACTGTACACTATCCAAAGTACAACCCCTCAAAGCCCAACTACGAGGCTTGCCGCCTCCCCGATGGCGGATACGGAGGCTTGCTCTCGGTCGTCTTCAACCATCCGGAGCACGCCCAGGTTTTCTACAACAACCTCGACACCGCAAAGGGACCAAGCCTGGGAAGCAACTTTACGCTCTGCTCTCCTTACGTCCTTCTGGCGCACTATCGGGAATTGGACTGGGCAGCCAAGTTTGGCGTAGACCCGAACCTGGTTCGTATCAGCGTAGGATTGGAGGAGCCTGAGGAGCTGCAGCTTCTCTTCCGGAAAGCTCTGGCGGCGGCAAGGGAAGTAAGCATTGCGTGACAGCAATGAAACCAGGCGTTGGATTGGATAAAATGGCATCATCAAAACTGGAAAAAATTGGATGTAGTTGGCTGAGACCAAAGCAGCATCGTGTGGATGTTGCTACTATGTATAAACGCATGCCGAATGCATTGAGTAGTTGGCCATTGTGCTCATCTGTTTCTTTTTTTATAAGTTCGCATATAGAATCATATCATGGCTAGCATGTAGGGAAAAAAAAAATGTGCAAGGGGTATCAGCAATTGACATTAGCTTTCTAGCATCGTAATAAACATTATCGTTTCCTAAACAGCCTTCTCGGAATCCCATCTGTGTCGCTCAGCATCTCACATAACACTACATTCGGACGGTTTATAGCCTTCACCAAACTGCTCTATCCCCCGTTCCATGTCATTAGCTCGTTGCTTCTCCTTTACTTCCGGGAGAAAGTATTTTCTCATAAACTTCTCCAATTCCGTATCAATGTTGTCTACACCGTGTCAGAGCACCATTCTCGTCTCACAGCAGACGTGAGCTACTTACCAGCGGAAGCATCCATAACTACACAAGCTCGACACAAGGGACAGCTCGCCTCCTTGCGTCGCTGGATCTTGATGATGCAGCGAATGCAGAAAACGTGTTGACAGCCCAAACGAACCGGTTGATACGCAATCGAATAGCATATCGGGCACAGATAGTCATTAATTTGGGGTATAATAGAAACCAGCTCGTCGGAAATCCGGGTACAAACTTCTCTAGCAATATCGCCCGATAGTAGCTTTCGGGAGCTGATTGCGCTCGGGAAGGCACGCGAAACGCCCAGCGCAGTGCGTTTATCAAATTCTGTGTCTCTCGTTAACCAAAACTCTACCCTAATTGATAGACGTCAAGGGAACCGGCATGGTCTTACTCTTCAATATTTTTGAGATTGCCAACATGTTTAGTTCCTGGAATTGTAGTTGCTTCAAGAGGGTGAGGTTTAGCTCAAGGAAATTTGAGAAAGCAGCTCGGCTCTCTGCCAACTTGAATGAGGCGACGAGCTGTTGCTGCTGGACCTGGTCCTGAAACCACTGAAGCTGCTGGAGAGACTTTTGGCTAGAGCGAGCTCCGTGTTCTTGCTCATGCGTTGCAAAAAACACTTCCGCGTCCAGATACAGCTCGAAGATGTGCCTCCAGCGGTCGAGGTCGCTCTTGGAAAAGCGCGTCGGCCGCGACACTTGCGAAACCTGTTTCCCAATCTCTTTGACCTGCTCCTTCAGCTGGTCCTGCTCAGTGGCTTGCAGGGCATCCAGGCTGGTGAGATCGCTCTGAAGGATGTCAAAAAAGACACCGTCAGACACGAGGGGCACCTCTATGATATCGTAATTTTCGTGGCCTGCGCGGCTTCCATCTGCGAGACTTTGCAGTGTTGCGTGCGGCACCTCGTCGCTCGTCGTGCCACATGAAACATTGACTGTTTTGGCTTCTCCTTCAATTTCAGAGGAGTCAGGAGAAAGCCCAGAAGTCAACTTCTCGAAGAAATGGCGTGTGGTTGGTGCTAGCGACGCATCGATAATGTTGCCCTCGTGCAGATGAATATATACCGTCAACTTGGGTCGCACGAGTTTGGAGCTCGAGGATGCTTTGTGTTTAAACAGTGTCAGCGACGACAGAAGACAGGCAAAACGGCCTCTCTGGGAGAACACATACGGTTGAGGCTATAGTTCAGGGCGACTGGAGAGTCCGTGTTGGGATCGAGAAGGGCGCGCAAGGTTTCGGCATCAAGTCCCAGCTCGTGAAGCTCTCGCTGGACTTTCTTGAGGCATTTCTTTAGCTGGCCATATGGGATCGCATGGGCAACCCAGTGAGGCGGGAAGCCTGCAATATTGTAACACTAATAAGCAGCTGAAGCACAATTGAGAGGCTCTCGCAGCGGCACGTGGGAAGAGCGGCAGGGTTTACCTTGACTAGCCAGCGTCTGCTTATAATCATGGGCGAATTTCATGGCATCTGACAATCATATTAGGAACATGTTACTTGCAAGTTGCCAAAGGCCACCGCCCCTACCTTTCTGAAGTAGAAAACCACAAGCATGGCTCTAATAGTATGATATTATCGCAACACCAAGTGGAGAAGCAAACGGTCATAGAACCAGCCCTATCTGTTCAAGGCCAGGAAAGGCGAGGCCGAAAAAAGCCGGTGCGTTAGGCGAACCAAGGGGGATGAAGATTGGATATTTCGTAATGGTGTATAGCAATTTAGGATCGAATTCTTCACGTGAATGGCTTTCTGGGGGTTTCCCTATTAAGTACACAAAAAAAAAAAAAAAAGAAAGGAATTTCTACTTTCTCGTGGCTTTGCCGATCCTCATCCGATCTAACACTGTAGATACGGAGTGACGCTGTCGATTTTTTTTTTTTTCCCACATAGAACTACGTAGAAGGGGGGTGACATTTCATTTCTTGGCAAGTGTGTCACTGCCCCACTCCGCCCACCCCCAAATCGGTTGCTCGGCATCTACCCGCATCGAAAGTAAACAAATCCAATTACGGCATACAGAAGCATGAGCAGCTCTCCATCTCCACAGCTTCATTGAAATACAATATGCATATTATGATATTATGATATTATGACATTATGACATTATGACCATGACAAAGACTCAACGAGACGACTCTTTCTACGACAGCGATGACGAGCTTCCGTCGCTAGACGCCCTTCTATCGCGTCTCCCCGGCCGTACACAACAGCAACCCTCGCCCGCAAAGCCTATCTCCTATCCCAATCTGAAGAATATCACCTTGATTGAGTTGGAAGACGATGATAGCGATGTGGAGAATCAGATTGCCGATAATAAACCGGAATCATTCTTGGGCCTGAGCGATGCCGCACCCAAGCAGGCTGTCCCGCCCTCACGAAAGGGCCAAGTGCGGAAGATATTGCAATCATCACCAGAGCAGCTTGGTGATGATGCAGGTGGTGAAGAGGATAAGCTGCCTCGACCCCAAAGCGGGCTTACCAACGGTCGGAGAACTAAACCACAAGATTCCGACCTTCAATCACGCAAAACCTCCAAGAACAGGAACAAAATACCCTCGAGAGTAGAGTCGCAGCGATCCATAAAGCAACCTCGAAGCCCCCCCGAAGCGGATGATAGAGCCGTCAGAAACCCATCCTCAAATGGCAGCGACTCAGCATTGAGGTTACCGCAGTCACAGACTCTCACGACCGAACGATTTCGTAACCGTGATCAGGAGGACCTATTGACACAACGCCCTCGTAACGCATCACCTAGCCGGAGTCAAATCACGAAATCGAGTCACCAGCCGCAGCTTCCTGTGCGTAGGGAGGGCAAAGATATAGCCCGGCCGTTCTCACGGCTTCGGCTTGATCTTCAAGATGGGCTAGGCGCGGATACTCTGAGTCTTCCCACCATACCTCCTAAAAAGAGCAAGCAAAAGAAGCTGGCCTCTCCCGATAGGGAAACTTATGCCAGTGAAACTTCTCGGGAATCAAGTACAGATACTGGTCGGTATCAGGAGTCTGACGATGAATGGGATGAGCCGGATATTGATTATAAAACCAAGTCCACTCGGCCAACAGTTCCGAAAACGACGTCAAAGAAACAGATCAAGAAGTCGTTTGATGCAAGAAAATCCCAACTAGCACTGGATTTCCTCCAGCAGCTCGACTCTCAAATCACGCACGGCAAGATTGGAGAATTGACTCAATCGACCGGCGGAGTCAAGATTGTGTGGAGCAATACTCTCAAGACAACCGCCGGTCGAGCAAACTGGAAGCGGGAGACGGTTGTCTCTAAGCATGCAGGCGACAGCGCCAAGGTGGACGTGAAGCAATATCGGCATCACTCTTCCATTGAGCTTTCCGAGAAGGTCATTGACGACGAGGTGCGCCTATTGAATGTCATTGCACATGAATTCTGCCATCTGGCAAATTTCATGCTCAATGGCATCACAGATAGCCCTCATGGAAAAGAGTTTAAAGTGTGGGCAGCCAAGTGCTCCCAAGCGTTTGGTTCGCAAGGCATCAAAGTCACCACTAAACATACCTACGAGATCGACTTCAAATACGTGTGGACCTGCACAGCATGTGGCTGCGAGTACAAACGCCACTCCAAAAGCATCGATCCCAAGAGGCATCGATGCGGTGCTTGCAAGGCTGCACTCGAGCAGACGAAGCCAACACCACGCCAGACGCCGACGGGCCAATTGAGCGGTTACCAACTATTTGTCAAGGAGCAAATGAAGGCTGTCAAAAGCGAGAATCCCAACAGCCCGCAGAAGGAAATCATGAGGATAATTGCGGATAGATGGGCCAAGGAGAAGACTTGAGATGTATAGAGGAGAGGATACTGCTTGCTTCGTGGATGTGTTGGGATGCTAATGAATAATAACTGTTTGGTTATGTAATTAAGAAATGAAACTTGCTCGGTGATTATACATCCATCTACCAATTCCATATGAATGCCGCATCTTACCCATCTTTTCCCCTGAAAATACCAAGTAATGGCGATACGTGGCATGCATGCAGATCAGGCACCATGCTTGGGCAAGATCCAATAGCTTAAGCTGCATATTACTGTATATACACACTCTAGGGCCCTCCAACTTCATCCCAACCACACCCAGCCCATCTCCCCAAAGCAAAATGGCTCACCGGCTGGCAGAAAACCCAGCAGCCATCTTCTCGCCATCCGTCGCCCGCATCGCCGCCTCCACCGCCCGCGACTGGTCCTACATCGACGCCTGGCTTGCGTCCAAGTCGCCGGCGTGGAAGAACTCGCTGCCGCCCTTTGAGCGCAACCAGGACACGCTCAAGGCGCTGCTGGCCCTCGTGTCGCTGAACGAGGCGGCCGATGACCAGCGCCGCCTGCTTGCCCGGGTCGACGCCGCGGCGCTCCAGGCGCTCGGCGCCCACGACAAGGCCGAGCCGGCCGTTTCCGCCGCCGGCGCCGCCCTCACCAAGGCCCATCTGCTCGAGGCCGTAGAGCACAGCCTGCCCAGGGACGGCGTCAACGCCCTCAACGTCCTCACCGCCGTGGCCTCGGAGGCCGCCACCGCGAGCGCGGATCCCGATCACCTGGGCCGCCTGATGCTCCGTCTCCAGGGCACGGTCTACGCCGCCGAGCAGACGGCCGCCCGCGTCGATGCCTTTGAGCGCCAGCTGCAGCGAGAGGCCGAGGCTGCCGAGGAGCTGCTCCATACGCTGCAGAGCGAGAGCTACAAGCCGCCGTCCGACCTGGCAAAGCAGAACCTGGATGTGCAGCGCAGAATCAAGACCGTTTCGGCCCAGCTCCCCGATCTCCACGACCGTGTCACTGCTCTCGGTGCGTCCGTTGCTACGCCGTACAAGGCGATTGGCGATGTCATCGAGCTTGAGCGACGCTATCAAGCATTGTTGTTTCATGTGAGAGAACTCAGCGAGCAGATTGCCGCTCTTTCACACGAGTAGGTCTGGCAGCCTCATCCCCCCCTTTTACTGTTGAGTCACATGTTGACGATTGTCTCAGCAACCCATGATGTTACTTTGCAGCATAGAGGAGCATCTTATAGCACAAACATTCATGCCGCGGTCAAAAACATCGGCTTCAGCTACGCACAGAAATAGACTGCTGTTGCACCCTCCCTTTTATTCCCAATCGCTACTGTCCTGGTATCTACTGATTTCGACGATTCTTCCCCGAAACGGCACCTCCTAATCTCCCAAACTGCCTTCCAAGCCCTGACCTTTTGGCCGGCGGTGAAACTACTGGCGGTGCCTGGTCTTTCGATGGGACAGGCGGTCCAGCAGTGCCCCCTCGCGTACCGTCTCTGTTTCTGCCCTCTGGCGATGCCTCTCCTATGCGGAAGTCGCTCACGCCGGCTGAAAGAGCATCCTCCATCTCAATGTTGGGTCGCTGGCTTCTTCTCGCTCTGTCCTGGACACTGCGAAATTTTTCTAAAAGCTCAACCCATCGTATCGCCCCATCCTCTCGGCCCTTCAATCTGTTTGGTCGGTCATAATTTGAAGAAGAGGCCGGCGCTGCTGCCATGCTATGTCATCACCAACCCGTTAGCACGGAAAAGACAAAATGATTGCGAAGCCTTCACTTCTATTTTGAGCATCTAGGTGGTTGGGTAAATCTCACCTTCGTGGAACAACTTGCAAGAACCCAATTGAGCTTACACTGTTGAGTCGATTTTTCAATGCAGCAAAGGCAGAGGACTGCGGCAGAAGCATAAGAATTCCATACATGCATTTGTACAAGTACGGATATTTCTCCGGCTCCAGCAGTTGCAGGCGCAGATCTTGATTTTTTTACAAGTTAGTGTCTGATGCTTACCCCTACCTCTTCTCTCAAACGCCACAAGTACTTACATGTGAAGACGGGCGATTCAATTAGCTGGACCAGTTTGTCGACTTGGATCAGCATGTTGACCGTCATGTCCAATTCACCACTGTTCAATAATAAGCACCCGGTTGATAGAGATTGCATGCAGATAGAACTCACAAGATTTGCAATAGATGATATGCCTGTTCGTAGGCTTGGGAAAGCAAACACAGAGAAAACGTCGCAACTGCGTTGTAGCACCACGACCTGAACAGAGCCACAAACAAAGTCTGGCCATCCTGCATATCATGTTAGTCGAAATGTTCTCAGTTGTATGCCTCAAAGAAGAAAAGGTAAAAGGAGGCATGCTTATGAATCAGCAAAGCTTTTTATACCTTCGTTTCCAGGTTTCTCAACCGCTTGCGCACCTCCGCTAGCTGAGGTGCCGTAATCAAGTTGTTATTAAGATTTTGCACCATTATGCTAGCAAACTCTACATCTTCCTCCTTTTCGATGCAATCGGCCAACGTTCGGTATATGCGTTCTGGACTGAGGCTGATACAGAGTTGCCGTATGATGAGATTACCTCTGGTTTCGAGCAATTTGCGATCCGTAGAAAAGAGCTGCAGCAAGTTTACCATGAAGCTGGCGAAGTAATCGTCCTCGCTGTTGCGTGAAATCTGAGACAGCAGTTGCAAGTCTCGAGTAACAACAGCATCAGAAGGATCCGACAGAGTCTTGAGAAGGGCCGGAAATGTGCCGTCGTTGAAGGCCAACACCTTGCGTGGCGCTTTCCTGTGCAGCATGATAAGCCAAGTTAGAGCGGCTACACGAGTAGCTTCGTGGTCGTTTAAGAATAGTAGGGTAAGTGAATTAACAGCAGCGGTATAATCGAGATTCGCCTGAACTTGGGTGGCATCAGGTACGGCAATTGCAGTAGAAGACATTCGGCCGCTGCCTGGCGTTTGGCTACGTATATCGTTATCTCTCGAGTTTGATATGGATGCCCGACCGAGGCTGTTGTTGTCCTGCTTGTCTTGTGATATTGAGAGTCGGTGGTTCATCGAGACTGTTCCTTGGCTTGCATTGACATCAGATTCATCGGACAGAGAAACCACATAGTCCATGAGGCAACTGTTGACTCTAGTTGCAGCAAGGCGAATCGTCTCTTTAGTGCTAGCCATTGCAGGGAGCATATGCGCCAGGATCTTGGGCGTAAAAGGTAGCACCTCCTCGGGACAGATGTCGAGAAATTCGACAATCCATCGGAGCGATTCAAGGAGACAGTCTTCCTCTTTACCATTGTTAGCATAAAACAAATATCATGAATAGATGAGATATGCAACGTACCTAGTGGAGAATCAAGAGTAGCAGTAAGGATATCCAGTATCTCTTTATAGTTGATTTCCACATCCTGGCCGGGGATCCAGTCCTCTTCCATGCTGTCCTCGTCATCGTCGTTCAAAGCATCGGAATCAAGCTCGTCTCCTTCTTCCAAGTTAGGACGGCCGCCAGCGCTGTCGATGGATTCTTGTCGCTTCCGCTTCCCGCCTTCTTTGAACTTTCTGCTCTCGACTAGCCCTCTTTTTACTTGGGAGATTCTTTTGATTTCGTTGAGAAATTTGTCAAGGCAAGCTTGTGTGGCCACTCTGACGTCGACATTTTGGTCGCTGAGAAACTTTAGGATCCCACCAAGAAATTCTGGTAGGTAGGTGACTAGTTCCAGGTCTGGGATTGAGTCTAGAAGTGTGATCCAGCCAACAAGAAACTGCCGAGTAAAAGGGTTGATGACGTGGATGCGTTCCTTGAGGAGTGGGATGAAGCGTTGCAATGAGAAAGCCGTAGGGAGATTTTGTTGTTGTTCGCCCGCAGCATTACTATCGTCGAGATTCGAGGAGGTTTCCAAGACTGAAATGTAAGATGCGGCTGATTCAGAGACGATGTCTTTTATGAGTCGATCCAAGAGTTCAGCTCCATTCTTGACTGACAGTTCAGAGTCCGCTCCAAGCTAAAAAAAAAAGATAATGTCCCGTTAATAAAGCTAGTCCCCCCAAGGATCCTCCTATACCTCTTCGCCAACATGGTGAATTAACCGACAAGCATACCTTGCATAGCTGATCGAATATACTGTTGAAATAGGCCAAGATCTCCCCCTTGGCTACCTTGGCTATATTATACATTGCCTCGCAGGCATAGTATCGAACTCTCGCATCCTGATCGGTGAAGCAGGCAAGCACAGGAGGCACAATGCTTACAAGATAGCGAGGTAACTCCTGTGGCAAGTGTCAGTAACAACACTACCGAGCATAGAAGCCTTTACATAGAGATGCGAAAGCGACAGGATTTAACGCGGCATGGCACAGTGGACACATTGTACAGCAGGCAAGACGAGGTGAAAGAAGATGGCGTTCATCAATCGTTTGCGAGGTCCGCAATCGAGCTATACAGAAAGTTGGACATACCGTACCAAGCGCAATCGCCGCGGCGGCTAAACCAATCAAGCCTCCATTCCGAGCATGTGGTTGATGAACAGCATAGGCATAATCATTACATAGCTGTTCCAGAATCTCTTCCACGCGCTGAAACGAGCCGGAGGCAACAAGATCTCGTATTATCTTCTCAAGTCTAGGGCATGCAACAGAGGTAAGCACATATATGCCGATGCATCAACCGTTGGGCAGGACCTATGCCATACTCAAGTGCCCCAACCTTGCGCTTATCGTAGAGTTTGTCATTCAGCGCCCGCTGGATGTTGGTATCCATATTTCTAAAAATCTCATGCTTGGTTCGGTCGGAAAAGAGCAGTAATCGAGGCTGCGGACGATGACGAAGGTCGAGGTTTGGGAGCGGGCATCAATGGGGATGGAGGTATGTATTGTACTGCATTGTATTGTACGTATTGCGTACTGGTTACATAAGGCGCGTACGCTACAAAGGAGGTGGTGCTAGAGCGCCACTAGCATCATGTGGTACGAAATCCGAAATATGGAATTAGGCGTGCAATCGAGAACAGCTAAAAGAAAACGGCGGGAATGGATTC
The DNA here is from genome assembly GCA_010015515.1 of Trichoderma sp. TW21990_1. NCBI lineage: Eukaryota > Fungi > Ascomycota > Sordariomycetes > Hypocreales > Hypocreaceae > Trichoderma > Trichoderma sp. TW21990_1. The sequence goes on from WXUD01000027.1 coordinate 799,960, forward strand.
TAGACGATGTGTTGATACCATGGCTATAATAGACTACTACTATATGCTAATTTTCGTATAATTTTGGGGGGAATAGAAAACTCCCAAAATGCGGTTTCAAATATACACCACCACAGGTGGTTGCTTTAGCGTACCCGCATGCATATCCGTTCATGGCCTCTTCTCTCTCTTTTTTTTTTCATGATATTTTAATTTTTTTTGCCCTTTATTATATATACTAAACATGGGAATCACGAGTTACATACAGAGTAGACGTAAAAGCACATAATGACTCCCTAGGCCGACAGACTACCATGACTGTGTTTTTTCCCTTGCTTCTGGCTAGTCATGAGATTGGGGGCCTTCAACAGCACCACCTTTCGTTTTCTTCAACCCTTTTTTTTTTCTCCCTCTCTAGTTCCTGGACTTCTTGGCCATGGTGTTCAGAGCGCTTCCGTTCTTGAACCACTCAATCTGGGCCTCGTTGAAGGTCTGCAGCAGCTCGACTTCGAAGGGGCTGCCCTCCTTGGGGTGGACGACCATGGTAAGGGGCTTTCCGACGGCAAGCTCGGTGCAAGGAATGTCAACCTACATACTCATTAGTATTCACAGTTTGATTATACAACGGGCTGAAAAGGGGCCAGGGGAGCTTACCTTGTCATCGGGCTTAATCTTGTCATAGTCAGCGGGGTTAGCGAAAGTCAGAGGAAGCATTCCCTGCTTCTTCAGGTTGGTTTCGTGGATACGAGCAAAGCTTCGGGTGATGATGGCCAAGCCTCCCAGGTGACGAGGCTCCAAAGCAGCGTGCTCACGAGAGCTACCCTCGCCGTAGTTCCAGTCACCAATGACAACCCACTTGATACCCTTCTTCTTGTAGTCACGGGCAACGGCGGGGACGGCATCCCACTCGCCGGTGGTGAAGTTCTTGATCTTGTTGGCCTCGTCGTTGGCCTCGTTGATGGCACCGATCAACATGTTGTTGGAGATGTTGTCAAGGTGGCCACGGTACTTCAGCCAGGGACCAGCCATGGAGATGTGATCAGTGGTGGTCTTGCCCTTGGCCTTGATCAGGATAGGGACGTCCTTGGCGTCCTTGCCATCCCAGGGAGTGAAGGGCTGCAGGATCTGGAGACGATCAGAGCTGGGGCTGACCTGGACGGTGACAGCAGCGCGCTCCTTGGGAGGGGCCTGGTAGGTGTTGCGGCCGGCGTCATAGCCCTTGACAGGGAGACCGTCGCCGGTAGGGGGCTTGAGCATAAACTCCTTGCCATCCTTGCCAACAAGCTTGTCGGTAAGGGGGTTGAAGTGCAGAGAGCCGGCAATGGAGAGGGCCACAACCAGGTCGGGAGAGGTGACGAAAGAGTGGGTGGCGGGGTTGCCGTCGTTGCGTCCAGTGAAGTTTCGGTTGTACGAGGAGAGGATGGAGTTGGCGTCACCCTTCTTCACATCCCGGCGATCCCACTGACCAATGCAAGGGCCGCAGGCATTGGCAAGGACAATGCCGCCAAACTCCTCGAAAGTCTGGAGCTGGCCATCACGCTCAATGGTGGCGCGAATCTGCTCAGAGCCAGGGGTGACGGTGAAGAGAGCCTTGGACTTGAGGCCGTGGTCGAGGGCGTCACGAGCAATGGAGGCGGCGCGGGACATGTCCTCGTAGGAGGAGTTGGTGCAGGAGCCGATCAAACCAACCTTGAGCTCCTCGGGCCAGTTGTTGTCCTTGACGGCCTGGCTGAACTTAGAGATGGGAGTGGCCAGATCGGGAGTGAAGGGGCCGTTGATGTGGGGCTCAAGCTCGGACAGGTTGATCTCGATGAGCTGATCATACTCGGCACCCTTGTCCTCACGAAGCTCGGCAGCGTAAGCACGAGCGAAATCTCCGATATCCTTACGCTTGGTTGCGGCAAGGTAATCATACATGCGGTCGTTGAAGGGGAACAGAGAAGTGGTGGCACCGATCTCGGCACCCATGTTGCAGATGGTACCCATACCAGTGGCGGAGATACCCTCGACACCAGGGCCGTGGTACTCGACAATGGAGCCAGTGCCACCCTTGACAGTCAGGATATCAGCGACCTTGAGAATGATGTCTACAAGTTGCCACGTCAGTACGGTTAAAGGCAAAGAAAAGCAGCGGTAGGTTATATCGACTTACCCTTGGGCGCGGTCCAGCCGGACAGCTGACCAGTCAGCTTAACACCGAGGATGTTGGGGGCCTTCAGCTCCCAAGGCAGGTTGGCCATGACGTCGACAGCATCAGCACCGCCGACACCAATGGCGGCCATACCAAGACCACCGCCGTTGGGGGTGTGCGAGTCAGTACCAATGAGAAGACCACCGGGGAAAGCATAGTTTTCAAGGAGAATCTGGTGGATGATACCAGAGCCGGGGCGCCAGAAACCAATGTTGTACTTGGCACAAGCAGAAGACAAGAAATCGTAGACCTCCTTGTTGATGTTGATGGCGCGCTCAAGATCCTTGGCGCCGCCGACCTGGGCCTCAATCAGATGGTCGCAGTGGACAGTGGTAGGGTTCGCAACAGAGTCCATGCCAGCAGACATGAACTGCAGAATGGCCATCTGAGCAGTAGCATCCTGGCAGGCCACACGATCAGGGCGCAGCTTGAGGTAAGACTTGCCTCGCTCGAGCTCCTGGTTGTGGGGATCGTCCAAGTGAGAGTACAGGATCTTCTCGGCAAAGGTCAAGGGTCGGTTGAGCCGGCTGCGGACAATGGCGAGGTTCTCGGACATCTTCTTGTAGTTGATGAAGTTGTTCTCCTCCCAGTTGTTCTGGCGGACCTGTTGGTGGAAGCGGCGTCAGCACGAGGCCCCAAGCAGCCAGGCAAAAAAAATCAACGAGCTCGACGGCGCATCACGGAGCATCACGGATCATCATGAAGCATCACTGAGCATCGCTGAGCATCATTGAGCATCACGGAGCATCTCGGCCTACCTTGCGGTCGAGGCTAGCATCAGAGGCAGTAGCCAGACGGCGAACGCTGCTGGCCGCACCACCAAGGGCGCGGCCCCGAGCAATACTGCCCAGAACCTGTCTGGAAGCAAGCATGGTGACCAATTGAGCGAGGGTCTACAGACTGCGGTCAATTGGAGGAATCAGTCAACATCAGAAGCAGAAAAAGGCCTTGGAGGGGGGGGTTGTTATAAAGCGACGAGAGTGGGGAGATGGTTTTGCCTGGGTGGGGGAGAGGTGTTTTTCGGCTGCTGCTGGGACCAGTCGCTGTGCTCTGGCGGCCAAAAGATGGAGCCCCGCGGCCGGGAGGGCAGGACATGACAGAATGTGCGGCTTGGAGCTGGCATGGCCCTAGACGAGCTGGCCACTCAGAGGCCGTGTAAACATAATCCCTTGGCCCGCGTCGTCGCTTGTGCCGAGCTAAACCTCCCCTCCTCCAGCCGAGAGCTCTTTCTTGTTATACTATGTACTATACTATGTGGTATGTAATTTTTTAAATTTTTTAAATTTTTTTTTTCCCTTGTCCGTCTCATTTTTAGCCTTGTGCTCCGTACGGCCATCCCCGTAATACTAACCTAGGCGTTTCGACGTCGTTATTGTACTGTGCAGTAGTACATGGTGGCAAAGGCCAACCTGGCGCATCTCTCTGGGTATTACGACTACTAGGTAGGTACTATAGGTGCTACTCCGTACTGTAGTACTCCGTACGGAGCAACAATCCGGGAGAGCGCGGATCAGCAGGGCTACAGTACTGTAGTGTAGTATACAGACTGCAGTATACAGCTTCGAATGCTCCGTACTATAAGTCAGTACAACCGAGTACAAAAAGATGGCATCTAGACTCCGTAATCATTCACCATGGCCTCGTGCATTCCATTCCAACTCGCCTCCTCCATCGCAAAGCTGTGCATTTGTCCGTGTGCCCTCCATGTCGAAACGCTAATTTGCAAGGTGTGCAAGCACATCATTACAACATGCAGCAGATGCCACCTCCCTGGCCTGCTGAATATGCGCGATATGCTAAGCATGTGACGTCGCGCCCAGGTTTCGCCGCTGACCATGCTCGTGCCAATGCATCATGTACGACGACTACTACTACATACTACGACTACTCCGTACTACTATAGTGGCAGGACTGGCAGTGGCCAGCAATCGGCCGCCCCTGAATCGACTCGTCCAAGCTCACTGCAGCAAGGCAAGGCTGGATCGGCAATTGCCGTGTAGCGAAGACGCTCCGCTGCGAAGACGGAGCATCTTTGCGGCCAGAACACCAAGACGCAATCAAGTAGCCGCGCCCTGGGCCTCGGCACGAAGCACCCGAATCATCGGTCGCCGTTCTAGGCGCTCGCTTTTGCGAAGTTTCTCGGTAATACTACTCGGAGCCCGAATAGGCGTTAGACGGAGCTCCGTTCCTAGTGCCGCAACGGAGAGGGCTGGAGCTTGTGGCAAGAGACACACTCTGGTCCGTGCCTTGTTAATTTCCAGGTTGAGATAGTATACGAATCAATACTACGGAGTATTACCTAGTACTGTACCTCTAATAGTACTACCAGTACTACTAAGGAGGTAGTAATATAATAAGGCGAGATCACTCTAGTGCCATCGCAAACTCCAGTATAGTACCTACTTTTAATAACACGGGTGGTACTACATAGTAGTATTTGAGTGAATCGAAATCTAGCTAAATCTACAGTAGTCTAATGCGATATATATTGAAATACAGCCGATATCTCACTCCCCCCGTACTCTTGCCGAAGCAGCAAATCTTGGATAGGCTGCAGCCCAGAGTTGACAAAGTGATTCCAAGTGCTGGTATCGCCATACAACATGGCCGGAGCCTTGATGAACTGTCGGCCGTCGGGCTTGCATCTTTTGCATTTAAAAGTATCATGAGTGTCGCTAGTGGTATCGGGACGGTATTGAAAGAGCTCTCGAAGGCTATCGAGCGAGAAATGACGCTCCACGTCTTCGGCAGAATCTACCACGCACGACGACAAGCTTTGCTTATGGGACTGCCTTTGAAAGATTTTCTCCTCGATGGTGCCAGTGGCAATGAAGCGGTAAACGAAGCAGTCCTTCTTCTGACCGTCTCGCCAGACTCGCGCCAGGGCCTGCTGGTCAGCCGCAGGATTCCAATCCGGATCAAAAAGGACAAGGCGGTTTGCTCCAATGAGATTGATGCCACAGCCTCCTGCCTTGCTGCTCAACAAAAAGATGAATTCGTCTCCATTTGGATCGTTGAAGCGATCAACCAATTTTTGACGTTTGTTCACGTTCATAGTTCCGTCAAGACGTAGGCATCCATATTGGCGGTCTCTGCAGAGACGCTCAAAGAGGTCCAACGTAGATGTGTAGTTGCTGATGAGGACAATCTTGTCGTTTGTGTCTTCTCGAATCTTGGCAAGCATCCGATCGAGAACCTGCATCTTTCCTGAATACCACGGCTTGATATCCCGATCTCTTCCTCGAGCTTCCTTTGGAACATAGTCTTGTGGGAAGCATTTTTCTGAGCCAGGCAGGTCATCCGAAAGATTCAAGAGGTCGGGGTGATTGCAAAGCTTTTTGAGAATGTTGATGGCTTTGAGAGGCTGGCTACCCTTGCCACGGAGAAGAGCTTGGATGTCCGGGCTGGTGATGAAATAATTGTAGAGGTCAATCTGGAAGGGAGCCAGGTTGCAGAAAACCACATGCTCGTATTTAACCGGAAGGTATTTGGAGAGGATATCGTTTGTTCGTCGAATCAGAAATTTATTGACAATCCCAAGCAGTTCTCCCGTGCACTCGTCTCCGCGCTGGCGATCGTGTTCCGAGGCGTCCGCATCCCGCCCACGCAAAATAGGAATTTCGAAACGCTTGCGGAATTCCAATCGAGATCCAAGTAGATCCGGATTGGCAAAACTGGTCAAGGCAAAATATTCCGTAAGGTCGTTTTGAATCGGTGTGCCGGTCAGGATGACCCGTCTGGTGACATTCAGATCGTTAAGGGCGTTGAACGTGTTGCTGTCTGCATTCTTCAAGCGGTGGCCTTCATCGCAAAACAGGAGGCCAATCTTGGTGTGTTTGAGCTCCTCAACATTGAGGCGCAGAGTCTCGTAAGAGACAATGATGACAGGCCGGGTAACGGATCGGCCAGAGGCAATTGCCCATTGACGAAGTTGTCGTTTCAATTCTTCTTTGGGTGCCTTGCCATCAATGGCAAATGGGTTGATAGCATTAGGACCAAGCCATTTTGTCAGTTCGTTTGCCCAGTTTTTCACCAGACTCGCAGGGCACACCACAATGGCCTTTTGTATTGTCGATTTTCCGGCATTTGGGGACTGCTTCAACAGCGTCCACATGAGAGTAATGCACTGGAGCGTTTTTCCCAGTCCCATCTCGTCAGCCATGATGCATCCGTGAGCTTTCTCGTCAACTAGCCCCGTAACACATTTATACATGAACTTGACACCTTCAATTTGGTGAGGGCGGAGGCATTTGGCAATCTTGGGATCAATGACAACCGGCACTTTTGGATGATCCTGTTCCACTTGCTTCTTGATCCCGAGGATCTCAGCAAGGCTTTTGTGCACAATCGGGCTGTCGATTTTCGAAGCCTCTGCCTCTTTTTGCACCGTGACTTCCTGAATTGCATCGGGCTTCGCATCAACCGTTGGGTCATAAAGAACAATGGCGAATTCGCCAGATGGATCATGTAAAGGCTTGGGGACAAACACGACCCCGCGTCGAAGTCCAAGCGTTGGCGGGGGTCTTGATGCATCGAATGTTGCCTGAGACTTATCCTTTAGGGGAATAGAAAAGGCCTTTCGAAAAACGACACTCTTATCCTTGACCTGGAAGACTGGGAATTTAGGAGCCGCCGTTACTTGGCGCCCAGCAGCATCATATGCTGTATCGATACTCGTTGGTTTGCTTTCATCGGCCCCTCTATAATCGACTTTTCGTTTTTTTCTGGCTGGGCGATCAGACGCAGATACCGCAGTAGCCGCCGAGGGACATTTGAATGGCTTGCGAAGCGTGTCAAGATTCTGAGGCCTAGAAACCTGCCGATTCAACTTGCCGGGGGCCTTATCCTTCAGCGCCGAGATTGAGGGCGCACTAGATTTGTTAATAAAGATAACACATCCAGTCACCCGTAATTCAGAATCACATACGCAGCTGTCATGGCGAATGAAGACAATTTCCACAAGCCTTGGCACTAAAACAGAACAAAACGCTGGAGCTTCTAAGCAAATTCATACAAATGTTCACTTGGGAGGTAAACAGGATAACGCGTTTCCTCAAGCTGAGTCGCGCTTGGTTCATCACACGAGACATTGACGCGATCTCACGTGACTCATAACAACATCATTCCAGGCACCCGCTTAGGTAAGTCGTGATGCAGCACACATCGAGATGCATCTTACAGAATCTCCTGAGATTGCCCAAGACAAAGGAACCATATCGAGCTGGTTCTCATCCCTCTAAGAATGCCTTCGATACATAGACAGCGGGCACGATAGACGACTCATATAATATTCCACAAAGATGCTGCTTCATTTAGCAGTTGGGAAAGGAAAGGAAGTATGATACTAGGCTAATTTAAAGGCGATGTACGAGTAATATATTCGAAATTTCAAAAAACGACTAAATAGCAAAGTTGATTCTTGCCGGGAAACATGACCAAATGTTAGTAAAATTCGGTCCACGAAACACGGGGTTTGTAGGTTGCCGAGTGAGTTCGGTCTCGTCTAAGCTACGAATAGACGCTGTTAGGAAACACGGTATAGAACAAAACATGGTGCAGTGCTGTTTGTCTGTGTTTCCCGTGCTTTCTTGCCTACGTTTCTGTACTTGTTTCGATGTTTGCACTTGAGACGATCGTAAGCTGTCTCCGTCGTCTGTTGATACCATGTTTCTCCATGATAAAGCAGGCGGATCCAAGGTAATTAGATGAGACGAGACATGAGAGTCGAGCTGTGCTCTTTATAGTTAAGCCTCCGTAAGCAACTTCATTTGGCCGTTGTTGCCTATCGCTACTTCGTTCATGATCCACTCGTATACAGCCCATTGAAAGGCATTCACCACAAAGGCTCTGACGCTGCAGATTGTCAGGCCCCGGAAAAAGGGACGAATCCCGCCCTCTCTGTAAGTATCCTTTGTCACCTGCCATGCTCCATATCGCCTGTTTCTCTTACTCGCCATCCTCGTCGCACTGTCGTACATCAGAAGCGGCCTCTCATTGGTCGTGGGCCTGTGGGAATACTGCTGTGTCTGGAGGCGCGATTTGATGACGTCGAGAGGAAACACACTGGCCCAGGTCGCAATTCCTGCGATCCCACCACACACCAATACTTTTGACGTATCCCGTCGTCCAGAAGCTGCGTCTTCCTGCCCTCGAGCAGCGGGCCAATGGCGATGGGCCAATTCGTAGGTCCAAAAGTAAAAGCCGTAGCCGATGCTATCCCGAAGCGCCGTGACAACCCCGCCATAATAGAGGCCTCTTACACCCTCTCTGTGCCATATCTGCTTCAAAATCGCCCAGCTCGAGGTAGCAGGCGTGGAGATTTGTGCCCGGCATTTGATTAATTCGGTCGGGGCGCTGACTATCCATACGCCCAGGCCGCTCACTGCTCCGGCTGTCCAGGTAACCCATCCGGCATCCGGGGTCGATGCCACCCTTTTCAGAATTGCTTCCGACCGGTTGTACGAATAGAATAGCAGCGCATTCAGAGCCCCGTACCCGAAGATGGGGGCAGCAGTGCCTTTCATAAAGGCTACCGAGCTCTGGCTATACAGCTTATGGGCAGCATTGCTTCTCGTTTGTTGGTGTACCTTTTCAATATCGAGAGGGTTGCCCACTATAATGCCGACGGCTCCGCTGAGATAACCAGCCCAGAAGTCAGCCGACATGGTGAGGGTCAAGTCAGCCTTGGAGTTGGAGGTTACTGGTACTCGCTAGATGGTAAGTTTCGAAATATAGGCGGCATATTTCCTACCGACCTACCCAGTAGTAGAATCTATCACATGCAAAACTTAGGTTTTGCACTAAATCTACTCCGTAGTCTTATCTCTATTATTCACCAAGAAGCCGCAATAAGCAGCAGTAAGTAGCATGTCGAGACAAGTTTGTGCCAACTACATAAACACATGTTACCTCGAAAGCCTCTCGATACTCCAGGAGTACTACCTTGGGTATATAGAACTAATTGACATGCCAACGCTGCACAAACAGCAGCTATATTACACACTTTACAACTTGCAGCTGCCACCCGTCTTCGGTTTGCTTCACCTTTCTCTCCTGCTCTAATTTCGCAAGCATCTGCAAAACGCCACCACAGGCAGCCATATGTAAATCTTCGCGCACATCCTTGTATACCGTTTTAACTATGTCCATTGCCACCCAGATTTTGCCATTGTCCGGATTGCCGGCTCTCATGGCTTGCAAAACCTCTTCCTCTCGCTGGCGACGGTGTTCGATATATTCGCTGATCTTCCCCGGTCCATCCTCAACCACGGGCCCATGACCTGGATAAACTCGTCTGGAGAAGAGCGTCTTCATTTTGCTCAGGCTCTGGAGATATATCGACAGGTCCTCAAACACAGCAGTGCCATGTCCGAGCACATTATCGCCCGCAAACATGGCGTCTTCTTCGCTAAGCACGAACGCCATGTGGTCTTTTGTATGGCCGGGAGTGTAGCAGGCCGTTAAAGTCGCATCCTCGACCTGGAAGCTATCTCCATTCTGAATCGGCAACTGTCCATCATCCGGGCTGTTTTTGAAAACCTTTACTTTGGGGAAGGCATTGACAAGATCCGCAATGCCGCCGGTGTGGTCATGATGCCAGTGTGATATTACGGCCAACTTCACCGTCGCGTTTTCTTGAGCAAGCGTCTCCTTGAGTGCTTGTATCCAAGCTGGACGTCCTTCTCCTGTATCAATTAAAATACGAAATTGGCCAGTACCAAGCAAGTAGGTGTTAGTGCCCTGCAGCGTAAATTTGCCCGGGTTACCACCCAAGATCCGGATGCAGCGCGGGCTTAGGCGCTGCACCATGGGAAGAGTTACGAGAGCAGCGGCCATGGCTTGTACTTTGTTTTCTTTCGGTCACTTTCAAGTGGTAGAGACAAGAGTGATTTGTTATAACATGATGGTGATGCGATGGGGGCAGTGGTTTTAATTCACTTACTTTATATAGCCATTCTCCGAGGTTGGGGTATATGTTTACATAACTTTGAGCCGAGGCTCTGGATCGATGAGGTATGGTATGTACATTTACTGAGGTACCTTTCTGAGAGATGGCCAAAGTGCACCTACATATATAATAATAAAATCAAGAATCAGGGTAGCCGTTATTTTCAATCATTCTTTTTCTTTTTCTTTTTCTTTTTCTTTTTCTTTTTCCGTCTGCTATTTTATTTTCGACAAAAAAGATGACATATTGCAATATCCTGCTCTGAGAACGGGTACTAAGCTTAGTAGTACCGTATTGGACATGCTGGGTTACGGAGTAATACAGGTACTGGGTACGTATCCTTGTAAGGCTCATATCGATAAGCAGGCGCCTTCCCTGCTCGCTCCGTCATAGCCTACTGTACCTAGATCTCCAGCAAGGCTGCCAATGTGTGCGCTAGGCAGCTAGCTGCCACGTTATTCGCCAGAAAGACCCATGAGGTAAGGCTGCACTGCATAGTCGCCATCACCACCACCTTGAACCGCCTTGAACCGCCTTTGAAACAACTCCAGATCAGAAGGAGTTTCGTCTCTCGATTTCTCACTCGAACCGGTAACATTACGTCGCCGCGCTGCACATTCTACAGCTTGCCAATCACCCCGCCGAAGCTGACAATCCAAGCTCTGAGCTGTGGATGACCACCGCTGGTCGTACTATCCATACAAGATGAACACCGACAGCATCTCCGATTTCCTTGCGGAGCAACGAGACGCAGCTCCGGAAGAGCTCCAGCCGCTCATACTCAACTTCGAGGACTACTGGGAGCGCAAGTTGTGGCATCAACTCACAGACGCCCTTGTCGAGTTCTTCAACAACGATGGCAGCGCCTCCCAGCGCTTGGCCTTCTACACGGTCTTCATCCTCAAATTTGCTGATAAGATCAACAAATTGAAGCTGGTGATGCTGGCCCTCAAAGCGGCCACACAATGCAAAGGTTCGTTCCCGGCTACCATCAAATTCAAAGCTGCCACTGGCCTACTGACAATTGGTGGAAGATGACCACGACCGTTTGGCTTTCCTGCAGTCAGTAGTCAAGAAGGTAAACACAGAGGATTCACAGGATGCGCTGGTGTTTGCTTCCGTTGCAGTGGCCAGGGTGAAACTGAGCCTTGGCGAGCTGGATAATGCAAAACAAGATCTAGACGCTTCAGAGAAAATACTAGATTCATTCGACTCTGTTGAGGCGGTCGTCCACGCGGCGTTCTACGATGCCAGTGCTAATTACTACCAGGTGAGCCTTCTTATTATGATCTCGAGCATCGCCACTAATACTGCTGTTTGTTAGCGTAAAATGGACTTCGCAAACTACTACCGAACCGCCCTCCTCTATCTTGCCTGTATCGACCTGTCATCGCTTTCTGACAAGGAACGACATCAAAGAGCCTACTACCTAAGCGTCGCTGCTCTTGTATCTACTAGCATTTACAATTTCGGCGAACTGCTGCTCCACCCCATTCTGGACACTCTGGCCCGGAGTGAGGATGACGCTTGGTTGAGGGACCTTCTCTTTGCCTACAACCGCGGCGATCTTGCTGCCTATGACGTTCTTTCAGACAACATTGCGTCTAACAAGCTGTTAAACGACAACTCGGACAGCCTCCGGCAGAAGATATACCTGGCAGCTTTGACGGAAGCTGTTTTCCGCAGACCGCCGCATGACAGGACCATGACCTTTGCTACTATTTCCCAAGAGACCAAGGTCCAACCCCAAGAAATCGAGCATTTGGTGATGAAGGCTCTGAGCCTGGGTCTTCTACGCGGAACGATCGACCAAGTAGGCCAGATTGCACACATCACGTGGGTGCAGCCAAAGGTGCTCGATATGAAACAGATCGAGAGCATGCGTCATCGACTCCTCGAGTGGGATTCAAATGTCAATCAGCTAGGGAACTGGATTGAGGCGGCCGGCCATGATGTTTGGGCCGCATGAGCATCACCACGATGACACATCAGTCAGTGGAGTCTGCAAATGCTTTTAGAGAGGCTGTATAGTATACCGCAAATATGCACTGCAATTCCATTGAGCTCTTGAGCGATATGCAAATTTTGCATATAAGGATCATTAGTGATGTATCTAAATCGCAATCTAACAAGCCAGAGAGATTCATCCCTGTTCTAGCCTAACGTCTATTCTATATTTCCACAGGTCATGGCCAGAATCATTACAGAATTTGGGGGGGTTATCCTTCAAATCTTGGAAATAGGACTAAGAGTGTTTGTCGTGCCAATCAGCCATGCAGGCCACCAAACGCACCATACAATGATTGGCGTGTACATCCCCCATACATTCCAACCTAAACTCGCCGCTTTCAACACTTCGGACATGGAAATGCCGCTGGCCCAAGCTGCGGATGAAATAACAACAGGTGGTGAAGTCAGGATCAACAGGATTGCAAGAAACGACTTTGTGGCCAGGTTGTTGGTTGGTTGAATGAAAGTAAGGGGGGTTGCCAAAAGCCCAACCAGAAAGGCGAGTGAGAAGTTGAGTGTGCTGAGCGTGGCGAGGGATACACCTAGGATCAACAGCGAGAAGGACTTTGTAAGTTGGAAAAACTGCGAAGAAGGCTTGTGAAGTGATGCAATGGCGAAAGAGAAGACAGCTGGAAGAGCAGTGGATGAGATGGAGAATAATAAAAAGGCCAACGGCAGCGTCTAGTCATAACACAGAAGTAGGTCAGCACTCGGAATACAGGGGTCAACAAAGAAATAGATTTGTGCTTAATCTTACCTTAATCCCAAGGTGGTTGAAAACGAATAAAGGAACTGCAGAAATGGAGTGGCATGTCGCAACGAGAGCAAGCGGCGAGAGAAGGTTCCTCTCTACTGTAAGAGGCGATGAAGGCGCCGTTGTCGAAACTCCCTTGCCTTCTGAAACGGCACCTTTTTGCTCGTCGGCGGCTCCTTTCTTGGCTATGGGCTGCCCGCTTTTCACCCAAAGAAAGATGGCCATGATGGTGAAATTGGCAGCAAGCAGCATCGCGCTAGGAAGATATGTGCCAATGCTAACGAAGCGATTCTTTTGCATGAGAAGGTAGAAAAAGAAGCTCTGGTGCAAATGCTCTAGGAGATTGTTGAGACTTCTGAAAGATCCCTCGACGACTCTGCCCATTGCCATCTCATCGTGCCATCCTTCACCAGCAGGCTGCAAGGTTATGGCATCCACATGATAGGGGATGAAGCTGCTATGGGGGCCGGTTGGATATCCAAGGCCTTGATAAAGCATGCCTCGGAGCATCGTTTGAAGTCGATCCTGATAGCTGTCTGTATGACCAGCCATTTGCTGAACGGTAGTTTCAATGCCCATTTGGCCACCTGCTATGTTTACAATCGAATTGATGAGGTCCAGATTCGGCAATTGGCCATTCGTGCCATCGTAAATGATGTGGAGTTCATGATAGCGGTGCTCAAAAGGATAGTCGATCGCAAGAGCCCCCTGAAGCGCACCAGACTTGAGTGGCAGTGGTGCAATATACTTGGAATCATGAGCATCATGATAGGCATCAACCCAAGCTTGCGTACCCGTTGTACTATCTGGAGGTAGAAGGAGAATGATATCCTTGGACCATAAAGACCAACCTAGAGATTGTCAGCTGAATTGGGAAAACCAGATACGCAAAGCTGGAGCTTCACGAGTGACTGACGTTTGAAATAGCGAGCCAGCGTGAGGACGAGCGCGACACCATTGCGGTTAAGTTGTTCGTCTATACTCTTCCATGCTGCCACCAGAACGATGGCCTCGGTTGCGTCCCCCCGCGGAGCTTGCAGGATACCATACACATTCTCCCCACTGTATATCTCTCCGGCCGAGTGGTAGGTATAATTCTGTCGCCCAACTTTAACTCCAAAGCCAGTCAGGATGGTTTCCAGCTTGTCGTTGACTCTAGTTTCCACGTTAGCCTTCCGTGCACCACGGAAAGTGTCCAAACGGCTGGGAAGGACGACAGACTCATAGTTGTTCTTGCTGGCAAGCAAGTCTACCTCATGCCTAAATGCTCTGAAAATGGATTGTTCGCTGCCCCCAAAGTATGTATGCACTTGGCCGGGTAGGAGAGCATTTTCTGACACGTATGTCCGTCTTGAATAGTCGTCCAGGGGCAGTAGAAGGAGCCAAACAACGCCAATGGCGATGCAAAAGGCAGAAACGTATGGGGGGATCTTCAGCAGTCGAGGGTCGCGACGCAATGACAGCGCTGTAGCTGCAAAGGCATGGAAGTTAGCGCATTAGCTACGTTGCAGGTGTTAGAAGCACATACAGAGCAGTCGCGGCATCTCAGCGGCTAATCGCGACAAGAAGCATAAATTTACCACCAATTGCTCAATCTGGGCCGGACGGGCGACTGCGAACTGTAAGATTCGCAGAAGCAGATCTCATGAGGGATAGTCAAGGTCAATCAATACGGTACTAAGTCATATCTCTAGGTAGGGTCCTGGCTGAAGACATTCCCGAGGTGGACCAGCGTTTTAGATTGATTATATAACCCCCGCAAAACAACGTATCAATTCGCAGCTGAGTTATCATTCGACAGAGAGAGAATATGCATTAGATTAAAATTATCGATGCAATTACTATTGAATATGACATCTCGAGAAAGGGATTATTAGCATTACTATGGAATTAAAATTATTACAGTTTATGGGATTTCTCTCTATATCATATCACTTCCATTCTCTAGGAAAATATATCGAGTAGCGTCGTATGCGAGGGGGAGAGTCGTAAGTTAGGTAGCCTTGTTCGTTGATTTCCGAGTCATTATCTTTGTAATAGCGTGCCGAATTGTGATCCCTGCCTTTTCGATATCCTTTTTAGATAGCGCAGAAGTGACGCACACCTTGAGGCTTGGTTGAAGTGTCCAATCTCCATCCTTTGCCTCCATGGCACCCGCATAGGGCCTGGTCTTCAGCCGTGTGATCATGACACCGTTGGCTAGGGACTGCTGATTGTTAGCTATCGCCACCATGCAACAAGAGAACGGGCGTATAATATACCTCTTCGACACACTCCATCAAGATTTTCTCTTGATCATCCACCGTCAATCTCCTTGCCTTGATAACTTCGGATTTGAGTACGAAGAGTAAGATGGGATTGTCCAACGAGCTGGTGCACACAACCCAATCGCTACGCGGGTCAAGTTGCGCTCGCAAAGCTCGAATATTCTCTCTGCATTGAACAAGCACGTCGGGATTTGACTGCAGCAGTTTCACTGACTCGCTCGCTGTCATAGCCAACATGGCCGGTAAGGCGGCAGAGTAGGTATACGCCGAGGAAGTGATGCGCTGATGTACAATGACATCTTTGGATCCTGCACAGAATCCGCCTCCAGCACACAAGGGGCCAGAGAGTGATCCAATGATCATGTCCACTTGTTGCGGGTCGACATTTTGTGCTTCGGTAAGACCACGACCAGTTCGCCCCAGCACTCCGAATGACCAGGTTTCATCCAGGATAATTCGGAACTTGTACTTTTCCTTCAGTTCAACCAATCGAGGTAGGTCAGTGACATCACCGGTTGTCTCGAATAAGCCCTCTGTAACGACGAATCGACGAGTCAGTTTACCTGACTTTGCCTGCTCATTTACCACTGCTTTCATCACTTTCTCCAAATCGCTCATATCTCCGTGTTTAAACCATTTGATGTTGCTCCTTGAAATCTGTAGGCCTTTGCGAATGGAGTAATTGGCAGCAGCATCCGCAATTATCACATCTCCACGCTTGCAAAACGATGGAATGACACTTGAAACCGTCGAGAATGTTTGCGCATAAACAATACAGGCCTCCGTGCCGAGAAATGAAGAAATATCTGACTCGGCTTTTTCGTGGACGTCTTGAGTGCCATAGAATTGAGGGGGTCCACATGGGCCAACGCCATAGGTCCGCAAGGTTTGGATTGCCTTCTCCTTGATTTGGTCGTTGGCGTTAAAGTTATAGAAGTTGTAGGATGCCAGGTTGATAGCAGTGCGTCCATTAGAGAGTTTGACTTTGGGGCCCGTCGGTCTGAGTTGTGTATCAATATACTGCAGCGGGATTATTGGGCGGCGTGAACATACCCAACAATAACAGGAAGTTTTTCATTCTCGATCTCTTCCACGGGAGTTTGATCTGCTACAAGCGGTTCAGGAATCCACTCGTCAATCAATTCCTCAATTTCCTAAAGCCATTGACAGTCAGTAACAGGGTGTCATCGGTGGATTGCCGTAGTCTTACACCTTCCCGCAACTTGACGAAATTCTGCTTGTGTGTAGAGTATGAAGGAGACATCAGATACCGTATGAAAAACAAAACCAGGATCAGTTCAATGGCAGATCGGACAGGATCATTTTGGTAACTGGATTGGATGTATCGTGCCAGCATAGCCGAGCCGGGGAGTTTCTGGAAATTAGACGATACCACATGGGCAATTTCGCCAAAGCGAACCTGAAGATTGTCGAACTCCATTCTGATTAGCCCGCCGGTTGTGGACAATCGATCTAGGTTGACTCGTAGGAATTGCCGGAGAGATGCAAGGTGTGTGAGGCCGAGCTTAGACGGCAAAAGGATAAATAGTTGACACGCGTGGCTTAGTCATGAGTATTTTACATATACTACTACTATGTACTAATGGACCCCACAACCAGAATCTGTGATTATATTAAATTATGTTAAATATTATGCTTTGCATAATATATATTATTTATTTATTTTTATTTTCTCGAATAATTGTATTAATAAACATGAAGTTATTTAGTATTAATATATTTGCTTAGACCTATTTATAGACACTGTCATCCTAAATATAGATTCTAACTGTACGGAGAACCGCACTGGCACTATAAGGTACGTGATTTTCTCTAGTGCGCACCTAAGATAGCCACATTCCTCTAGTGTTATTCTTCACTCCCCTTCAATGTAGAATGGCCCTTTTTAGAAAGCTATCGCGGCCACTCTTTCTTCCGCCTGTATTGCATAGTCGACTGCTGCAGAACATCATTTTAACTGCATCTTGCCTTATCTTGTTATTATTCTTCCTGTACAATCGCAGAGAACCAAAGCCCACGCAATTGCTACCCTATCAAGTTTATCCGCAGACCAACGACTCTATACACCATACGGTGACGGAGTTTCTTCCCGTGTCTGTGCAACCCGGAATAGATGCGACTCGGGAACTTTGCAATTCGTTCCCTAAACATGTCTTGTCACGAATACAACCAATTCTCAAGACTGGTCATGGCGATGACAAGGAAAGACTGAACGCGCAGATGGATAGCACTAGTGCCTGCTTTACGCCAGATGAACTGATCATCTTTTCTGACCTTGATGAAAAAATCCGAGACCATCAAGCTATCGACATTCTGGCCTATCTACCTAGCTCTCATTACAATGTCACGACCTTCAAGATGTGGGGGGAATACCTTGCCCAGAAAGAAATGCAAGCGAGTGGTATATTAGACACTGAAGCACAAGTAAAGCACATAAACGGATGGGCACTGGACAAATTCAAATTCTTACCGATGATGGAGAGAGCTTGGGACATGAAACCCAACAAAGACTTTTACGTCTTTTACGAAACAGACACGTAAGTAGACTCTCATATTGATTGGGCTGCTGTAGCATTGACGTTGTCTTTCCCAGTTATATATTCTGGGACAATCTCTTCCGATTTCTTCAAACGTACGACCCAGATGCAAATGTTTACATTGGCTCACCATCTCCTGGACGCCGTGATCCAAAACGGGGAGACCAAGGCACCCTCTTTGCGAACGGGGGTCCTGGATATGTGATCAGTCGAGGCGCCATGAAAACCATGTTACAGCGCACCATTGGCCCATATGGGCAGTATACCGACGACCCGCTCTCAGTAAAATTCAGTTATCTAAATCATGATGATGAGTGCTGTGGTGATAGCGTTCTAGGGTGGGTGCTATGGGAGCTTGGTGTTCCTATGAATGGACACTGGCCTATGTTTAGTGACTATGGCCTTCATGATATTCCTTTCAATGATCAGCATTGGTGCCAGCCACTCATCAGCCTACACAAAACCTCCCCGAAAGATATGGTTGATTTGTTCAGCTGGGAGTTTAGCCACCGAAAATCCCAGGTTAGTCGCTTCCCAAACTTGTGTGCTTGTCTCACTTAGGGGAATGCTCCTCTTCCTGTCGAGTATGGATCGTTAAATTCGATTTGGTTAATAGCTGACAAGTCAATAGCGGCCATTACTATTCTCAGATGTATGGGAATTCCACAAACCCGGCACAGTTTCATCACGCGAGAACTGGGATGGCGGCCGCTTTGATGCCTTTGAACCACCACCTGAGGCCGTGATTGAATCATCCGAGCAGTGTAGCCGCGCTTGTGGCGAGGAGCTGGGTTGCTTACAGTGGAAATGGGAGGGAAGAGACCGGAGAAAATGTATTCTTTTAGGCTCATTACAACACGGGAGAGCGCGAAAGGCAGAGAAGGAAGATGGGAATAAAGAGACTTGGGTCGATTATACATCAGGCTGGGTAGAGGAGCATATAACAGAATGGAGAAAAAAACAACACTGTGATATTATAAAATGGTTGGGGGCAAGTATAGAGAGGAAGTTTTAGAATAAAAGTAGTTTTATTATATAATAATTATAATAATAAATATTTAATATAAAGTAAATAAAGATTAAATTTTAAGAATATATATTATTATTATAACCTAACTATTATAGTAATAATAAAAAGCTTATTATATAAGTATTATAACTTAGTTTTTATAATTATAATAAAAAAAACTATAAACTTACTACTAAAATAAATAATTACCTAGTTATTTAATTAAGGATATTATTATAGCTTAGCTTTTATATTTATGATAAGTTTAGAATTTTACTACCTAAATAAATAATAAACTAATTATATAATTAAAAATAAATTATAAGATTATTAGAATAATTTAATAGTTTTCTTTTATAAATTATTTAAAAACTATAATTTTAATTTTTTTAAAATAATTAAAAAGTTAAAAATTTATTATATTAATATTTAATATTTTATTACTAAAAAAGTATTTTAATAAAAAAAATTAAAATTATATAAAATAAAATTTAAATATAAAATAGTTAAATATAAAATAAAAATTATTATTATAATAGAATTAAAAAACAATATTTAATATATTAAATACTAAATTAAATAAAAAGATTTACATTAAAATACTATAACCTGGCTTTTATAATTATTATAATAAGTTATAAAATAAACTATACTAGATTAACTATAAATTAATAAATTAATTAAAATTAATAAATCTAAAAACAGGAAATTTAAAAAAGCGAGGAAAAGAAAGGAAAAAAGAAAAAAAAAACGGACGGGAGAGATGAGGGGAGGGGAGGAAAGAGAGAGAAAACCGAAGGGAGAGAAAAGGAAGACAAAAGGAGAAAAGGAAGAGGGGGGGAGGAAGGGGGAAAGAGAGTAAGAAGGAGGAGGAGGAGGGAAGGAAGGGGGAAAAGGTGGGGAAAAAGGGGAAAAGAGGAAGGGAAAGAGGGAAAAAGAAGAAAAAAGAAGGAGGAGAAGAGGGAAAGGGAAGGGGAGGGGAGAAGAAGGAGAAACAAGAAAAGAAGGAAAAGGAAGGAAAACGCGAGGGGGGAGAGAGAAGGGGCGGGAGACGGGAGAAGCGGAGGAGAAAGAGAAAGGGGAAGTAAAAGGAAGAAGTGGGGAAAGCGGGGGGGGAAGAGGGCGGAAAAAGAAGGGAAGAAGAAGAAGAGGAGGGGGAACGAGGGGGGAAGGAGGGGGAGAAGGGAGGGGAGGAGGGAAATAGTAGAAAAAGAGGAAATTGAATGGGGGAGGAGGGAAAGGAAAAGAAAGGGAAAGAAAGGAAAGGAGGAATAAGGAGGGGAGAAATAAGAAAAAAAAAATGAGGTGAAAAAGAAAATGGTTAATTAAGTGTTATATGAATAAATAATAATTAAAGTAGGGTAATATTATAGAATATGAATAGAAAAGAAAAGAAGATTGGAATTGTGGAGTAGATATGGACTGGAGTATTCAAACTATTAATGAATTAAAATATTTAAATGAAATATAAGAATATGTATTTATATATTTATATTTTATTATTCTTAATTAATATAAAAAACTA